>PVKE010009923.1:0-43684 GCA_004027555.1 Craseonycteris thonglongyai | reverse complement strand
GGGCCCCCCGAGAGCGGGACACCCCGGGCCCCCCCGAGAGCGGGACACCCCGGGGCCCCCCGAGAGCGGGACACCCCGGGCCCCCCCGAGAGCGGGACACCCCGGGCCCCCCGAGAGCGGGACACCCCGGGCCCCCCGAGAGCGGGACACCCCGGGGCCCCCCGAGAGCGGGACACCCCGGGGCCCCCGAGAGCGGGACACATAGCAGCCGCTGCTCCTGTAAAATCCCCGAGCGCGTTCCGGGCTCTCCCCGCGTCCCCTGCAGCGCGCCCCCGGGTCTGGGTTGGTGACCGTGGGCCCTCCTCCCACGGGAGTAAAGCCTCTCCGTGGACAGGCGCCCCGCGCCGCCCTGGTCTTGGAGGCCTTCGACCTAGAAGCTGCCGCGTGAATGTCCTCAGAGCGGGAAGGCTCTTCAGCTGCTGTGCAAACCTGCCTCACAGGCCCGGCCTCGGGGATCTGAGGTCTGGGGGGCTTTCCTGCAAAGCCCCCTCTCCAGGGTCCAAATCAGGGGATCATGCTCTCTGACCCCTTCCCCAAACCCCAGCACGGAAGCAGACGGTCACCCCTTCAATGCCGTGGTGGATAGTTAAGGAGAACGCGCTCTCCTTACAGGGGGAACGGCTGTTTGGATGGGTCTGTTCTGCTGGCACTGTCCCCGAGACGGGTCCTGCGCGTGTGCCCGCTGTACCTTACACCCAGTTGCTGCTTTGCTTCCCAGAATGCAGCGAGAGGGCCTTCAGTGACAGCCGGGCCACCAGCCCGGGGGACACGTGTCAGGCGGCCGCTGCTGCTCCTGCACCTGTGAGCAGGCCGGCTGCCCCTCCGGGGCGTCGGATGTGTGCCTGCTGCTCCGCACGGCTTCCCCTGAGGCTGGGGCTGTATTCACAGCGGCATTCGCGGCTCTGGGACCCCCTCCTGGACTGGCCTGTCTTGTCTGCTCCGGGAGACAGTTGTCCCAGGGCCTGGAGCCGGGACACGGCCTGTGGTCAGGGGAGGGCTGTCTCCTGGGGACAGTTGTGACAGAGCCAGAGACACACTGCGCAGCCAGCCAGCTGGAAAGCCCAGGGCGCTGGCCTCTGAGGGGACAGAAGCCCCCACACCAGAGGCGACAGCTTTCCCCTCAGAGTTAGAAGCCCGGGTGGCCCGGTGACAGCCAGGGCCTGGCAAGCAGCAGGGGGCAGGGGACGCCGTGAGGGCTCAGCGGCTCGAGCGCTCGTCACGCAGCCCCGAGGTCCATGATCGAATCCCGGCCCCGGCCCGTGTGGAGCCTACGCTGAGCTGGGGTGAGCTTCCCGTGCGGGAGGCCCCCGTTCAGTTCCCGCCCTGCGCGGCCCCCGCCCACCTGTGTGGAGAGAAACCAGGTTAACCGATGACGATGACATGCAACGATGGAGACGGCTCCGGGCCTCCCCCTGCTCTCTGTCTCTCTCTCTGTCAAAAACAATACAATAAATCTTAAAAAAACCCCAAAACCTAAGCAGGTGGCAGGCCGCTTGCAGCGTCCGTAAAGGGGGCCCGTGGGGGAGGGGCCGAGCTCTGGTCTCTGGTGGGGGGGTGCTCACACCCCTGGGGCGTGGGAGGAGGAGCCCCCCTCAGTCTGGAGACCCAGGTGGCTGTGTGGACAGAGCCAGCAGACGGGAGCGGCGGAGCCCGGGCACTGGCCAGCCAACACCTGTCCGCCTCTGGGGTCCTGCGGGGGCCCCTGAGCCTCCTGCCCACCCAGCAGGCAGAGCGCCGTGTCCGTGTCGGGGAGCCTCAGGGGTGGGGGGGAGGGGACACGTCCGGATCCCTGTCCCTTCCTGGGGTCTCTCCCCCTCAATGGCCTCCCTCGTGCCAGGGGTCACCTCTCACCGCGTCACCTTCTGCGTCTCTCATGGACTCGCCTCCTCTGTTTCCCCCTGAGGGCGTCCCCGCTTCCTGTGCCCTGAAGGGAGCCCGTGGGGGGTGGGGGGCACCTTTCCCAGGGGACCTGGCAGCCCTGCCCGGCGTCACCCCCCTGTGAGAGGAGGGCCGGCACAGGCCCTGGCCTCACCAGACGCTCAGCACCCTCTCTGACCTGCTGTCACCGGGGCCGCTCAGCCGACTAGCACCGTGTGGCCTCCGGGACGTCCTCCTTCCCTCCTTCTCCTTGTGCTCTGGCTGGGATCCGGGAGGAGGGGTTCCCGGCAGGAACCCCCCGATTCTCTCAGCCATTGACACAAGGCATCCCGTGGGGCCCGGCCCTGGTGGCGTGTGGCAGGGCAGGGTTTCCTGTGGGCTCTTGGCAGGACACAAAGGGACGTGGAGTGTGGCACTGGGTTAGCCCGGGGGAACTGCAGGGTCCTCATTAAACAGGGGTGCCGTCCCTACCCCTTGGGTTTGCTGAGAACTGGTATTAAGTGGCAGGCACTTCCGCCCCCTCCACGCACCTAAAGGGCATAACCTTGAATGGACCGCGGACCCCCCAGGAGGGGGTGGAGGGACAGATGTGTGTGACAGGCTTCGGATGGAGTAAACCCGCTCCCGGGGGGACTCCCCGGTCTCTGAGGTGCGACCCGGGGTGAGGGCAGCCCCGGGAACGTCGCCCGACAGCACAGAGCAAGCCCTGCTCTGTCGCCTGCTCCGGGGACGGTGTAGACAGCCGGCTAGCGCACAGTGGATCCGTGTGTGGTTTTTGCTGCTTTTCCGTCCATGGGGTGCGTCCCGGCAGATCGCTGCTCTGACATTTTTCTTCCCTCGTTAAGGAAGATGCCCCCGGTGAGGTCCCTGTGCCGGGCAGGCTCCGAGCAGGAAGCGAGTCCCGCGGGCCTCCTGTCCCTGTGCTCCCCGGGGGATAAAGACAAAGGCGCCTGCAGGAGAGAGAACCAGGCGGAAAGCGCCAGAGAAGCCACCTACACGTCACCCCTCCTGGGACAGCCTTCTGGACCCTTGAGTCCTAACTCCTCCCTCTGCAGACTTTTCTTTTCCACGGGGGCTTATTTGTGCCCATTAGCATGCCTCTGGCCCCCTTCTTTAAATATTTATTTATTTATTTATTTATTTATTTATTTTTGACAGAGAGAGAGAGATACAGAGACAGAGACAGAGAGAAGGGGGAGGGTCCAGAACAGTCTCCATAGTTGCACATCATTGGTTTTTCCACATAGTTTCATTCCACAGGTGGGCGGGGCTGCACAGGGCAGGAGCTGGGCCGGGGTCTCACCCTGGTGAGAACTGAACTGGGGACACTCCCCAGCCCAGCACATGGGTCCTCACGGGCCGGGGCCAGGATTCGATCCTCAGTCCCTGGCGCTGCAAAGTGAGCGCTTAACCCGCTGAGCCGGTTTCCCCTGGCCCCCTTCTTTTCTGTGTCCAGGCCACCCGCCTTTCCTTTGGGGACCCGCCTGTCACTGAGAGCTAACCGGTGGGGGCGGTGGGGGAGCCAAGCTGGGACGATCAGACCTCGATGCCGTGGCCCCCACAGGGATGCCGTAGACTATCGAGGCCGCGCCTGCGGAATGGCCAGGGCCCCGTGGGGAAGGCCCCACTTCAGGGCTGGGGCCGCCCAGTGGAGCGCAACCGGGGCTGACCAGACGTCCCGCTGTGAACGGGACAGCAGACACCGGTGCCGTCCTGTTGCATGGGTGCGTGCGGTCAAGTGACGACACCTTGGAGTTAGCCCAGTGAGAGGCGGCTGGACGGACGGAACATTTGAGACAGGACGGTACCGTGGTTCTCTGTGCCGTTCACAACCGGACGTCTGGTCAGCCCAACACCGTCCATCAGAGGAGTGCCGCCCTGGTGCCGAGTCCACCTCCACTGCCGTGGGTGTGCGACACGCGGGAGGCAGGTCCTGGCCAGAGGCGAAGCGCAGGGCGTTCAGCGTCGGGTCGGCTCCCTGCCCTCCCGCTTGGTGGTGAGTGGCAGGGGTCGGACCCTTTGTGATGAGTCCATGGTCACAAAGGAGGTGCCCTCGGGTCCTCACGGCTGGACGAGGCCGCCTGCCCCAAGGAGACAGGAGCACGCGGGTTAGCTCTGGTGTCCGGTCCCCTGGCTCCCGGGCTCCTGCCCCACAGACGAAGTGAATGGGACAAGGTGACAGAAGTGGCCGTTTGGAAAAGCCTGCGGGGGAATGGGGTGCAGGAGAGCAGGGTGAGGCTGGGGGGGTGAGAAGCCCAAAGAGCTCAGAGCCGGGGGCCAGCTCCCCCAGAACGAGCTCCCCGCAGCCAGGGCGCAGGCAAGGTCGCGGGTGCGAGTGGAGAAAGTTTTCCTACCGCTCCCTCCCAGAGACGTCCCAGAGCTCTATGTTTCCTGCCAGTTTGGGGAAGAAGCGAGAAGGAACAATGGATTCAGACTGCAATCATTTGCATTTGTGATTAACACAAGGAATATCTACCTTGCATTTTCCTAAAAAAGAAAAATTAAACCCGCTTTTAATTAACTGATAAACTATTAATCAAATTTTTGCAATGTTAGGTGACACATTATTCATTTAGATAGAATGACTGTGAACTTAAACTAATCAAATCTGATTTGCCCACATAGCTTGATTGAAATACATTTTAACTAGCATATACAAAGAGAAAACCTTGGATTTCTTACCTAATCTTCAGAGTATACTGCTGAGTTAATAAGGGCAGGGTTTTTTTTAAATGAGACCACCATTTCTTCATCTGCATATCAAAATCAAGAGGAACTTAATTGCAAAACACATATTCCTGAAATCTAATCATTACACTGCTTTAGGGTATTTTATTGAAGCGTGTTAAATTATGGACAGAATATTAATGATGGAGCTAATCAAACCCAATTAGTCACTTCTAACAATAGTCGCATAAATATACAAGTCAGGTACTGAAGTGCCGTAGATATGATGTAAGAATGTGAACGTAGTAAATGTATGGGATATTCATGTGGAATTTAAAGCCCACAATGATTGGTGAAGTCACTTTAAAGAAAACAAGTCAGGCAGCGCCCTATCGCATGTGACAAGCATCCACAAGTTCCCACCTGTGCCTCAGGTATATTCAAATCCAGGCACCTAGGGAGTTTCTAATCAATCAACCAGCAAATTCCAATACGACGACTTAGCATATTCAAGGCTCACTGTATCCCTCTTGCATCTAAAGACTTTTTTCCCCCGATTTCTGACTTTTTCAGGGCCTGGTGCAAAGGTGGGCCTGGGGTTTCTGGGTCTCAGCAGAGCTGATGGTGGGGTGGGGGCGGAGGGTTCTGGGTCTGGGGACTTGTCCCTGGTGTCCCCTTCCCCACCGCTGGGGACAGAGCCAGGCGGGACCAGACAGGGAAGGAGCTGCCGGGCGGACATCCTCCTCTGGTAGCTGAGGCTTCAGGAACAGGAGCGGAAGGGCCCCGGGAGTCCCGGCCAGGCCTGGGGAAGGGGTGTGGGTGGCAGATGGCCGGCCTGGGAGCTGGGCACCTGCGGGCAGGCAGCACGGCGTCTGCAAGGCTGCGCTGTAGAGCCCTCCCCTGCATCTTGCTCTGCACACGTGCCAGGACGGCAGGGTCAGCACGGGGCCCCTTGGTCGCTCCCTTTACCGGCCTGTGTCCTCGTCTGGTGTCCAGGCCAGACCCCAGCTTGCCCCTCTTCTGTCCTCTCTCCCGGACACCACACTCTGGCCACACCCTCAGCTCCGGGAGGGACAGAGCGGACGTGCAGCACTGGGCCCGCTCTGGCCCAACTCTGGCCACGTGCAGTGCCTGAAGAAATAGTGGGTGCCGTCCCACCCACGCGCCCCGCATCCTAGGAACCCTCACCCAGTGGGACTTCATCCCAGCCAGCTCGGGAGCATGGAAACCAGGCGGGGATCCTGCTGTTTTTCCCTGCTCATCGGGCCTGCTCCCGCCTCAGTAACCGCACCTCCACGTGAGGGGCCTCTCCGCCCCCACTTCCAGCCTCGACGGCTTGGGGGGCTGCATCTCCCCTCCTTCCCTCACTTCCCATTTAGCCTGGGTTGTCTTCTGTCACTTGCAACTGAAAGAGTCATGCTAGTGACAGGAGACTGGGGAGACACGCTGTCTAGACTCCCCCGCCCCAGGGGAATGACCGTCATTTCAGTAGCAAGTGTTTCTGTTTCGGAACATAGTACTGGTAGGTCTTTTATCTTTATGTTTGTATGCTTTGGGACAGTCTAAGCACCATGGTTATTAGCTAGTCCTTAAGGAGTTGTTGTTTTTTTTAGATTTATTTGATTGTTTGAGAAGAGGTGAGAGAGACAGAGAAAGAGCAGCCTCCATAGTTGTCCATCACTAATTGTGACATCGTTTCATTCCACACAGGTGGATGTGCGGCTGTGCTGGGTGAGAACCAACTTGGGGGCCTCCGCCATGGGAGGCGAGAACCTTTACCGCCATCCCGGCGGTCACCAGTTGTGCTGCAGTTCAGCACATGGGTTTGCACGGGCCGGGGCCGGGATTTGACCTCTAGACCTTGCTGTTGCAAGACGGGCTCAACCTGCTGAGCTACCCGGCCTCCCGAGGGTTTTGACACAATGATCTGGGCAGGGAGCCGGGGCACGGGGGTGCAATGTGGTCAGAGGGGCCGGTGGCTTTCCTGGTTGGCTCATAACAAGGGTGGTGTTTGCACTCAGAAGCGGTGATTCCTGGTCACCGTTTAGAAGGTCACACTTTCTGAATGACCTCCGGGTCCGTGGTCACCAGTCAGTTTTAGACCACGAGCCCCACGCAGGGTGGAGAGCCAGGCGGAGGTGGGCCTTGGGGAAGGAAGCAGGAGTGATGGAGGGACAGGTGCCACAGGGACAGGGGCATGAACGTGCGCCAGCCCACACCTCCCCGCACATGCCCACCTCTGAGCCCACACCCAGCGCGCAAGGGCACTTCCCACACAAGGGACAGCTCCACCCCCCACGCTGGCTTCCTGCTCCTCCCACCCAGGCTCTTCCAGCCCCGGGAAGCCTGCTCAGCTGGCCTGGGGGAGGCGGCAGCCTGAAGGGGTCCAGGACCTAACACCCACGATCAGCTCAACCAGTGAAGGAAGGAAGGACAGGGTCCCCGGAAAAGCATCCCAGCGTCCCAGTCCCTGCCTGGGACGGTTTGATGGGACAGTCTGACCAGCCCACACTGGTCTCTCTGAGCCCCTGTGGGATGTGGGGTGTTATCATCCCCCCCCAAATAAACCACCTGCCCCCACGTGCTGCCTCAGGGTCTGTGGGTACCAGGCTGCTCTCTCAGTGTTTCTAACGAAGCGCACGCGCACACATACACACACACACACACACACACACACACACACACACACATTGTTAAACGGGTCAGATCGAGAGGAAATAAGCGACCTTTACAGTAGTGCACTTGTGAACGACACCGTCTAGTTTGCTCTCGCCCCAACACTAATCACAGTACCTTCGTGAGTGGCAACGTGATTCCACGTGCTTCCTTCTGTTCAAAAATCTTGATTAACACGTCACGGCGCAGCAGCTCAGAGGCCCGGTTCTGAGCTCGTTTCATCTCAGTTCTGATGAATGAAAAGGTGATTCAGAAAGCGACCTGGGCCCCAGGGAAGGGCGGGTATGACCCAGTCACGACATGCCCACGGGCCAGTTCCATCCACCAACCAGGCGCGGTTTCTGTGCATCCGGCCGGCACTGTCCTTACTCTCTGACCGGAAAAACTCGCAATGTGACATTTTCTGTACGGTTTATCTCTAGAATGGTGGAGTCAAAGGGTCTGCACGTTTAAAAACCTGAAGCAATACCCCTAGATGACGCTGCCCGGAGCTATGCAGAACCACATGCCCACCCGCGGTGGGTAAGCATCGACTTTTCCTCAGTTTCCAACACTAGAGGTTAAATATTTTCATCACTCTAATAAATAAACGATAATATCTATTTAAATTTGCATTTGCCTGTGAATTAGAGAGGTTTAATGATTTTTCACATGCGCACTGACCATTTCTAATTCTTCTCTGAATTTCTTCTTCATGTCCTTTGTTCACCTTTATGAAAGGATTTTGTCTGTTTTTTGATTATTTGTAGAAGATTCTTACACAGTCTGCATATTAATCTTTTATCTGCTAAACATATTGCAAATATTTTTATTCTAAGGCTTCTTTTTGAACTTTGTAGAGACAAGTTTAATGCATAGTTAAAACTGTTAACATGGGGGTAACTCCAGGATAGTTCAGCAGGTTGAGTGCTTGACTTGCAGCCATGAGGTCTGGGGATCGAATCCCGACCCCGGCCCATGCAAGCCCACATGCTGAGCTTCTGCGCAACTGGTAGCCGCCAGATTTGGTTCCCGCCCAGCAGGCCCCACATCCACCTGTGTGCAATGAAACCATGTCACAACTAGCGATGCACAACTCTGGAGACTGCTCTGGGCCCTCCCACCTTCTCTCTCTCTTACTTTCAAATAATAAAATAAATCTTTAAAAAATTTTTTATATCTACTAGATTTATTCAAGAATGCTTTTATCACCCAAAAAGTCCTTAAAAGTTCTATCATATTTTCTTCTATTATGTTTATAGTACTTTTTATTGTTTTGAGTCTTCAAATGGTCTAACACCAGTCTTAGGTTATTATTTTGAATTAGGTGTAAGATTCTTTTTCAAAACAATGCATAATTATTCCAATGGTGTTTACAACCTCCTCTTTAATTTGAAATGCCAAATTAAAACTAAATTTATTTAAGAGTAGTTTCTGGAATTTCTGTCCTGTTCCACTGATCTCTCATAGTCTTGTGTCAATACTAGTTCCCTGACTGCTGATATCTTAAACCATAGTTTGGTATTTCCAGGCAAAGTATTCCCACTTGCTCTTTATACATTTTTTTTTTTATTCTTGGCATTTACACTTCCAGATGAATTTGAGAATATTAACAAGTTCATAACAAAACCTTTGTGGATTTTGTTTGGAATTGCATCAAGTATAGAGATTTATTTGTAGAGAATTGTGGTTTGACACATTGAGTGATTGCCTATGATTTATATCTTGATTTTTAGAAATCTTTATTTTAATGACCTTCAGAAAAGATTATTTGGTTTTCTTCATGTAGATTTTGCACAATTCTTATTAGGTTGAGTTCTAGAGTTTATTTTTGTTGTTCTGAAGTGAATCTATTGATGTGAAAAAATTTTTTCTGATTTATTAGGCCAGGTATCAGGTTAATGGCATTTACGATGTGTTGTTTTTTTTCCTGTAAAGAATATATCTGCATACATGGGTATCTTCGCCGCAGAAAATCCTTGAGTCTAATTGTCTCTGTCTCCACTTGGTTGAGTTCTTAGGGCAGGAGTCTATTCTGATGACTTTGTATCTAATATCTGGTACATATTAGCACTCAAAACACTTTCACAAAATGAATGAGTGAATGAAAGACAGGGATACTGCAGGGCCTCCAACAGACAACCGATGCCTTCTCCGAGTGTAGGAAATTATGGATCTCCTTAAGCTCTTTCTGCTTCGCCGCATGTTTTGATTTTTCTTTTCTGATCATGGATTATCTTGTAATTGACAAAAAGAAGAAGATTTTTCACTTGGAAAAAGAAGAAAACCGTAACCAAAGAAGGAGTTGCCTCTCATATACCCCTTGTGAATTTTTAAAAGCGAAAACAAGGTGTGGTGCCTAGAAATGGCTCAGGAGAGAGGGGATTCACCTGTCCGTACGACTGGTCACCCCAGTTTTAGCGACTCGGTTTTGCTGTCCGTAAAATGGAGTTCTTTCTGCCCGGCCTTGCCTCTCTCTGACCCTCCCAGGCCTGCGCTGTGCCCAGCTGCTGCCCTCAGCCCCGGGTCGTCAGAACTGGAGGGCAGGTCCCATCCCTGAGGTGGCTGTTCCACGGCGATGATCTATGGTATGTATTCCTGCAACGCCCGGGAACCTGCAGGGAGGGCAGGCCTGAGACCCCCTGGGCTGGAAGGGCCACCAGCTCAATAATCTACACAACTGGCAAAAGATGCCATCGACCTGGCTTCCTCCCAAGAGCCGATGCGTGGCCGCCGGAGCCCGGTTCACATGTAAGTAATGAGCTGCCCTCCTGCGAGGCCTCTCGTATCACTGAGGAGACCGGGAAAGACAAATTAGGGAACTATGAGGGCGCCCCTTATAGATCTGTGCAAGGAAGTGTAATTCATCAGGTTCACTTGGCTCGCTCTTGGAAGGAGCTGTGTTGGTATATTTCTATACTTGAGGTAAAAAAAGAAAAAAAAAATCTTGGCACAATTATGATCAAGTAATGAAAACACCAGTACTGCGTGTCTTAGGGGCCGGGCAGTGAGGCATCGGTTACGCTAGCAGTTGGCCACGGAGCAACCCCCACCCCCAGCACAGCGCTGGGCGCTGGCCCCGGGGCATTGGACCACCCTGCTCATCACCCGGGAAGCAGGCCGAGGGCGTGGGATTCAGGGCACGGCAGGCTGGCTGTGTGCGCCCAGGGCCTGCCTCCTCGGAGAGCCCCCAGAGCCCTCGCTCTGCGAACACTGTATCTCCCGTGCCCCCTACCCTGCTTTTATGAAGACAGTTTTTTTAGAGCAGTTTTAGGTTCACAGCTAAATCGAGGGGAGGGCACAGAGATGGCCTATATGCCCCCTGCCCCCTCATAGCCTTCCCCACTATGCACCTCCCCACCGGATGGGGCGTTCGTTATAATGCATGAACCTATGTCGACATGTCCTGACCACTTCAGTCCGTAGCTTACACGAGGGCTCACGCTTGGTGTTGTGTATGCTGTGGGTTTGGATAACTGTCATGACATGTGTCCACCACTGTGGTGTCATATGGAGTATTTCACGGCCCTAAACACTGTCTGTGCTCCGCCTGTTCCTCCCTCACAAGTCTCCCAGCAAACACTAGACTGTCACTGTCTCCATGGTTTTGCCTTTTCCAGAAGGTCAGAGTTGGAATGTAGTCCTCTCAGATTGGCTTTTTTCATTTGTTAATATGCATATACTAAGGTGACCAGATTTGAACATTGGTAAAGCGGGACACCATTGACCAGGGGGAAGGGGGTTCTTGACTAAAAATTTGGTCTATGTGGAGCAACAAAAATTTTCATAGAACGCAAAAATAGTATTGTAATATGTTTTTTAAAATTTCAACATAAGTACAATTTACAAATAGAATACATAAAAAAATTATGTATTTTATTCTTTGGCATATTTCTCATTTGAGTGAATTTTTTTTAGTAGACTGCTGTCGTTGTTTAAAAGGTCATGAAATTTTTCACAAGAATTTGTTAAATTATATTTCACACATAAAATGGCTTTCAAAGTCTCAACACTTAATTGTGATTTTTCTCATGTCCACACTTTATTTACCGTAGAAAAAATGTGTTTTGTCACAGCATTAGTTCCTGGTAAGGACAGCGTGTATTCCACAATTTTTAGTGCACTATTGTATGGAACATGGTTTGTTTCAAAATGATGAACTATTTCTAACCATTTGTTCTCTATTGTGATTTCTTCTGATGCCCAAGATTTAACCTTTTCCTTATCAATATATTTTTTTAATAATGATACCTCATTAAAAAGATCATTTTCGGAAATATTACAATATGGGAAATTTTGAGTCATATGATCGAATGATTTTTGCATAACATTCCAATTAAGTTCCTGTTTTAATGTAACCCAATGAAAATGTTCAATATCATTGTAATGTACCGTCCATTCTTCTAAATAATCTATGCAGTTACTATAGAACTTTTTAATGTGATTCATGATGTCTGCACGATTTATTGCACCTTGTTCTTCTAGCTGGCTTATACTATTATGGATAGTTAACGGAAGAAAATTATTTTCTAACCACTCTTGACACTGAAATTTTAAATTATTAACTTCATTTGCTACTTCGATTACCGGAATTTTGTCACCTTCAATAAGTTTTATAGCATTTTGAAAAAGAGCTGCTTGATTGTGTACAAACTCTCACCAAATTTTTGAAGATTCTTTTTCAAAAAACTCTTCTAAAATTCCAGGACATGTATCCTGTGATAGAAAGTAGGATTTCAGAGGATCGGATATTTTCAAAATTCTTTCAACAGCTGGCAAAAGAGCTAACCAGCGTGTTTTGCTGTATCCACGTATTTTCTGCTATTCGACTTCTGCAGTTTCACAAAATTCTTTAAGCATTTCAACGTGCACAGTGTATATATAGAGATAAGAATATATTTTAATAACAATATTTTCCACATCTACGGGCAACAAGTCAGCAGCTGTTTGAATGGCGTTATGTATCATGTGCGCTGCACAACCAACACCGATAATGTTTTGATTAAGGTTTTTGTTTAATTTATAAAAAATATTATTTGTGCCTCTTCTCGCTTTCCCTCCAAAATTTGCGTTCGTGTTGTCTGCACAATATGCAATCATTTTATGTCTTAAATTGTTTTTTATTCCAAAATATTAATAATAAAACTGAAAATTATTTCAGAAGTTTCGCCAGGCAAAGAAACGAAATCTAAAATTCTAATTTTTATTCCAGTTTCCGAATCAAAAAATCTAGTAGTGGTTGGAAATAACTTTATGTCTTTATGATTAGATGCGTCAGAATATATGGATATAAAACTAATTTTTTCTAGATTTTTGTTTAATTTTGAAAATGCATATGGAGAAAGCACATTACACACAACTGCCTCGGATTTTTTTCTAGCACAGGCAAATTTTTTGTTGAATAACTTTTTGACAACTTGTGATGTACAGTCCATAGATCTGAAGGAATGATTGTGATTAATCGCATGAAAAGACATAGTCCTTCTGCTAATGCTAATTGCTTTTCTTTGTCTCCATAAGTTGTTTTCCGAAAAAATTCCTGTATTTTGGAGGAAGATGCAGCAGTATTTAAATACCTTTTATGTTTCTGTGTCTCCAAGTGCTTTGAAATATCATTCTTCCCGCCGTGCGAAATGGAAAATTCACCATTACATTTCTCACATTTTACCATGTAATCGCTTTTGGTTTTTTCTAATAAAAGGAAATTCACTTCTTAGATCATCATTGAATTTGCATCCTCTTTTCTTACTCATTATGTTAAAAATCTAAAAAAAATAATTTAACATTATATTATAAATTATTGTACACATATTGCTTAAAAACACAGTAAGTAGGTACATAATTACATGAACATATTTTATTGTTAGTTTATAAATTAAATTAATTTGACTGTTATAAAGTAACTATATTTTAAAAATTATTTTAATTGTAATCCTATATTTCTTTCTAAATAATAACAATCCTAACTTGTATTATTTTCCCTCTGAATTTGCCATAACGTAAGTCGTAAGGGTCACTTTCAAGGCTGGCGCTCAACTTTTTGCCGCCACTATAAAACATAAATGATACGAGTACTGTCTGCTAATTTCAAAAAAATTTATGTATTTATGAAATAACTAAATAAATTACTTACCTAAATTATCTGAATAGCTGATGTGTTGACATCACTTATTTAACTAGCACTAGCGCGCAGTACGATGTGTATCATCTGAGAGACAGTTACAAAATGTTCTTGTTGTTGCCAATGCCAAAAAATGCCATTGTTCATCAAGTCCAAATAATGGTGGTCGAATTCTAACAACTGATCAACAATGCCAACTTTGATAAGCAATTCTCGATAATGAGTTCTCAACAATTATTTGTTATGATTAAAGTTTAACATTATAAAATTAACAAAAATGATATAAAACTTATATCTTGGCGAAATAGCCACATGGCTGCCGAAAACCGTATATTCCCTCCCCGTTCTCCCACAGTTCCCTAGCTTGTCATGCATTCTTTCCAAAAATCAGGACTTTTTAAAAATGCTACGGGATGCGGGACAAATTGTTAAAAATCGGGACTGTCCCGCCAAGAGCAGAACGTCTGGTCACCTTGGCATATACGTTTCCTCCAGGTCTCTTCCTGGCTTGACAGCTCATTTCATTGTAGCACTGAGTCATATTCCATTGTCTGGATGGACCACAGCAGTGTTTATCCATCAGCTACGGAAGAACATCTTGGTTACTTCCAAGTTTTTGGCAATTACGGATACTCATAAAGCTGCCAGGAACGTCCGTGTGCCGGTTTCTGTGTGGATGTAAGTGTGTAGCTCCTTAGGGTAAATACGAAGGAGCGTGATTGGTGGGTTGTGGGTACGAGTATGTTCGGTTTGGGAAGGATCTGCCCCCTGCCCTCCTGAGGGGCCGCTGCATGTTGCGTTCCCACCAGCACTGAGAGTTTCTGCTGCCCCACGTCCTGCCAGCGTCTGGCGAGGTCACTGCCCTGCATTTTGGCTGTTCTGACAGGCGTGCAGTCGTGTCTCATTGTTGTTTTACCTTCTACTTTTTTTTTTTTTTAATGGAACACGGACAAGAGAAGATGTAATTGTATGATACCCTCATCCTATGCCCACCCCCGGCTTCAACTCCTACCAATTCCTGGCCAATTCTGCTTTATCTCTGCATGTACCCTTCTTCTTTACATGCCCAGGTGTTGGGGAGCCTTGGGGAGAAATGCAACCCTGTGCGAGATTCCAGGGCACGGAGAGCCAGGCCGGAACCACGAGAAGATTGTGACCTTGCCAAGGCCAGGGAAACAAGGGACGTCGGGCTGGAGCGTGAAAACCTGGACAGGCCGCGAGCGCCTGCTTCCAATTGTGGCCATTCAGGAGCAGAGGCCCGGCCTTCAAAAGCTCACGAGCTCTGGGGCAGAAGTTTGGGGCCCAACTTAAGGGAAAATGTAAACACAGAAAATGGCATAGAAAGATAAGAAGCTGGGATGGCTCAGCGGGTTAAGCGCTCAATTTGCAGCCCCGGGGACTAGGGACCAAATCCCAGCCCTGGCCTGTGTGAACCCATGTGCTGAACTGGGGTGTGCTTGCCATGCGGGTGGCCCCCGCCCACCTGTGTGGAACGAAACCATGTGGAAAGCTGATGACATACAACTATGGAAACTGCTCTGGGCCCTCCCCCTTCTATCTGTCTCTCTCTCTGTCAAAAAACAATAAATATTAAAAAAAAAAAGACAGATACTAACCACACTGTGAGACCTCTGAGGGTTGGGGGCAAGGTGTGGGGTCCCACACTGGGGTTTGGCCCAAGGGACCTTTAGCCTTCTCTGCAATGTTTTAATCATTTCAGAGGAAAATATATTCAAGTTTTGCCTTTACTAACAGCAAAATAATTTTGAAGAAAGGCATTTCCTACAAGGAAGACTGTCTCCTAGTGGAAGTCCCCACCACTGGACATGTGTCCTGTCCAGCTGGAACTGGACAGGCTACCCAGGCCGGGCCACGCACAAGCCGCCCCAGAGTTTGCTGAAATGCAGAGGTCGTGGTTCAGCAGGCCTGGTGAGGGTGGCGGAGGGTGGGGTGGGAGCGGCTTTTTTCTCCTAAGTTTCATAAAATTTGAAGCTTGACTAGATTTGGGATAATATTAAGGAATTATTAATGTCTAACAGATATATGAAAAGAGGCTCAAATCACAAGTAGGAAATGCAAATTCAAACCACCATAAAGAGAACCTTCCACCTGTTGGGATGGCTATTGTAGGAAAAAGACAAGAGACAGATGCTGGTAAGGATGTGGAGAAATGTGCTGTTGGTAGACGCGCAACAGGGTGCAGCCACCGTGGGAAACAGTATGGCACCCCCTGCGAAGATGAAAGCTAGAACTACCATGGGGTCCAGCAAGTCCACTTCCATTTATTTATCCAAAAGAATTGAAACTGGGATCTCAGAGAGATAGGGGCACCCCCCCCCATGTTCACTGCAGTATTATTATCAATGGCCAAGGTATGTAAACAGCCTAAGTGTCCACTGGTGGATGAATGGATAAAGAAAATGTGGTACTTATATACAATGAGGTATTCAGCTTAAAACAATAACAACAAAAGAAAATCATGCCGTACCCGGACAGCCTCTCTATTTGAAGTGAGTCCTGAGTGATACAAAGATGACTGTGCAAAGATCTGGAAGAAGAATTACAGTGAGAAGGATTGGCCAGTGCAAAGCCCCTGAGGCCAGAATTAGTCTAAAGTGTCAGAAGAAGAAAGCAACCACTGTGGTTGGGGCGAGCGGCAGGGGGCTTGCAGGGAGGTGGGCAAGGTGGGTCTGATAACCGGAATTCCAGTAGGGCCTCCGCGCTTTCTCCTGGCTGCGGCGAGGAGCCATGGGCGGCTCTACAGGGGAGACGGATGCCATCTGGTTACTTTTTCAACAGCTCGCTCTGGCTGTTGAGCTGTGCAGAGACTGGGGTGTAGAGTCAGGTGTCTTCGGCTGCCAGTGGTGGAGGTCCCGAGGCAAACTGACGGAACCGTCGGGAAATTCACCGGCCTCTTTCACTGAAAGTGCAGAGGTAATACAGACTTCTGCGTTGGTGGCGTCCATCCTGAGACAGGGCTGGGGGGTAGTTGGGGACTCAGGGTCCCCTGGCCACACATTCAACTTCATTTGGAGTCTCAGAGGTGTCTGGGTGGCCTTCCTAGACCTGAAGCACACAAGGCTACACGCTTTGTACTTCCCCACCAAGGGCCTGGTAGATTCATTAGGGAAGAACAGCCAAAGAGTGAGGACAAACTTTGTCAGAAGCCTCCAGAAAACCTCTACTGGTGGGGTGTCACATGCCCCTCCTGGAACCAACCACTTACAGGATAAATGCACTCATTCCTCTTAGACTGGAGCTGGGGGCAGCTCAGCTTCTCAGAGGCGCAGCACTTTTGTGGGCTAGGGTTGACCATCTGCATGCAGGGTGCTGGGGTGGAGGGTGGGCAGGGGTCCATGTTCATTATGATGGTGGGGGGGAGGGGCATGAGTGAAAGAAAGGTGAGCAGCGAAAAAGCTACTGAGGTGAGTGAGGGCTAGAGAGGTGGTCGTCAGAGCAGTCAGATTCCAGCCGCATCAGAGGCGTTGAGGTTGGATGTGCAATAAGGAAAAGAGGAATTAACACGTACCATTTGCCCAATTGTCTTCCCTTCTTTCTATGAAGCAAATGGAAAAGAGTGTATCTGGACAGAGAGCCGGTGGGGAGGGAGACAGGCACACGAGGGTGCGAAGCGCTGGTAACCCTCAGCCTACTTCCAGTTACAGGCCGCTGAAGGAACAGGACCCATCCCCACTGCTAGGGGCTGGAGCAGAGATGCCCTCCAGGGGTGGCAAACCTTTTGGCGATTGAGTGCCAAAGTGTATGAAATAAGAGTATACTTGCTCGACTCGCGTGCCAACCCATCGAGTGAGATAGAGGTATCGATTATTTTTATGTCTATAAGAGGCATAGGATGTTTTTATAAGAAAAAACAATAATTCTGCGTGCCGAAATAATTGCTCTGCGTGCCACTTTGGGCACGCGTGCCGTAGGTTCGCCACCCCCGCCCTAGACTCTAGGGCAAGGCCATGCCCACTCAGCATCTGCTGAGCCTCTACCATGGACAGTGGCTGTAAGAGAAACGGAGCAGGAATTTGACAGTAAGAGAAAAAAGTGTGGGCGAAGTTACTCAAATCTCTTTAATAATCCACACATAGCAAGACGTGAAAAGCACCAAAGCTTTCTATAAACAAAATTAGAATGTGTGCAGTAATTAATACACGTGCGAAATATAATTGCATTTTTAATTCATTCAACAGGCCTAGGAAAGATTTAAATTCTTTTTTTTTAAGATTTATTTTTATTGTTTTTGACAGAGAGATACAGAGACAGAGACAGAGAGAAGGGGGAGGGCCCAGAACAGTCTCCATAGTTGCACATCATTGGTTTTTCCACATAGTTTCATTCCACAGGTGGGCGCGGGGCTGCACAGGGCAGGAACTGGGATGGGATCTTGCCCAGGTGAGAACCGAACTGGGGGAGCTCCCCAGCTCAGCATATGGGTCCACATGGGCCGGGGCCGGGATTCGATCCTGGGTCCCTGGGGCTGCAAAGTGAGCGCTTAACCCACTGAGCCATCTGGCTTCCCCAAGATTTGAATTTGCTGAAAAGAAGTGGCTTAGGAAGCAGCTTTAGTGCACGGGTTAAGCTCGGATGCAGCGCTAAACCACCGGGTGGGGCACACGTGGGGCTCAAGGCTGAGTCAGGGCTCAGCTCCAAGAACCCAGGTGGGCGGGGCTACCGCCGGCACCGCCCCGGCCTAAGCCCGCCCCCGCGCGCCACGTGACCCAGGGGGCGTGGCCTCGAGCGCTTCCCGGCGTGCCGCGCGGGGCGGGGCGAGGGGGCGGAGCCTGCGGTGGAGGCGCGGCCGCCGCGGGACTCCCGGCTCGGCCCGGTCACCGGACGACACCTCCCTGCTCTCCCCGGCCGGCCTGCTGCTCCGAGTCGGCGGCGGCGCGGCGGCGGGCGGCATGCGCGTGTGAGATGCGGCCGCGGGCAGCCCGGACGCGAGCAGCGGCCGCCGCGGCAGCGGAGCAGGCGGGCGCGGCCTCCTCAGCGCGGGGCGCGCGGCGCATGAGGCCGAGCACGCGGGCGCTGGGCAGCTGCCGGCCACGCCGCCTCCACAAACACTCGTTCAGGACTCGTGCGCCTCGCTGAGGCCCCCGGCGCCGCCCGCCATGGACGCCCCGCCGGACCCCGGGCCCCCCGCCTCGGCCGCGGCCTCGGCCCCGGAGGTGGCGCGGCTCCGCGAGGAGCAGGAAAAGGTAACAGGCCGCGCGGCCCGCGCTTCCGCCGGGGGGTCTCGGGAGGCGGCCCGGCCCGCACGCAGGGCCCGGACCCCGCTCCCCGGGGCCGGGGCGCCGACTCGGGCCGGCCGGGGGGCCCGGCGCGCCCCTCACGCCGCCCCGGGGAGCCGCGCAGCCTCTAGGCCTCGGGGGAGCGTGTTGTCGGGAGAAACTTTTGTCACGTGCTTTTGTTGTCTTTTGTCTGGAGCCCTTTGACCTCGGGAGGTGTCACCCATCTGTGCAACTTGTGTATCCGCTGATTTTTTTTTAACCTTCATTCATTTACAACCGTGAGCGCGGATTTTTTTTGGGCGGGGAGGCACCCCGTAAATGGCAGCGCCCGTGGAAATGTTTTTAGCTAAATGCTGCTAAAATGTGTGATTTATCATCGCACGGAAGGTTTTTCGTTAAAGTGTGAGGCTATGAAGGGGGTCCCAGAATTCACGCAAGAAGGACTTTTGATAGGAAACACAGGTTTATAGTTAAACATGGTACATTTTCATGGCTCAGCAGTGAAAACGCGTTGGTCTATCGCGGAGCGCCCCATTTTTAATCACCCTGAACTGTCAGCGGTCACGCTGTCCTTTTTTTTTTTGTTGGCAACACTTTACCGCACACAGGACGCAAAATTCAAATCTTGCGTGGATTTTGGGACGCCCTTTATTTCATGTGTGGTTCCAACTTTGGTGGTTTAGCGTTTGTCAACACAGGATGCCATTTCGTTAAATTTTAACACCCATCGTATAATCAGTAAGTTTTAAGACACCCACGAAGAGGGAAGAAAGTTTTGCATTCCCTAACGGGATTGCAAATGAAGCAGTATAGAGGATTTGAGAAACACTGCTGTTTAACCTGAGAGTTTTTCCCCCCTTTTATTCTGTAGCATTTCAGCTTATTACTATCTCCTGAAAGTTCTTACTTTGAAAAACAACATTTAATTTACTTAAAATGCCCTGTGTCATATTGGGAGAGAGTATCATGGTTAAAGGGTTAGGAATTATTTCAAAACTAAACAGTGAGAATCCCTAACTTCTATTGAGCATTGCTGTGAAAAATGATGACTTACATGGGATACAAATACGGTACACATCCTGAGTTCAACCAGATGAGGGAATTTTCATAGAACCTAAAAAATCCTAATACTCTTGGAAACTCACCTGTTGTGGGAAATCTTCACCATTTTGTGCTGGTTGGTCTAAATTATTTTATGCACTGGATTTCCTTTTCTGAGAGCCATTTTTCTCTAATACCGGTATATACAACTGTTGTGTTTTAACCTTGGTGTTTTTCCAAGATGAGGATTTAAAAATTGAACAAGTTTGACATGTTTAAATGATAAAATATTAATGGATCTTAATTTTTTAAGGGAAAAAAAGGAGCTTTTTTTTTTTTTTAAAGATTTATTTATTGTTTTTGACAGAGAGAGAGAGATACAGAGTCAGAGACAGAGAAGGGGGAGGGTCCAGAACAGTCTCCATAGTTGCACATCATTGGTTTTTTTCACATAGTTTCATTCCACAGGTGGGCGGGGCTGCACAGGGCAGGAACTGGGCCGGGGTCTCGCCCCGGTGAGAACCGAACTGGGGGCACTCCCCAGTTCAGCATATGGGTCCACACGGGCCGGGATTCGATCCTTGGTCCCCGAGGCTGCAAAGTGAGTGCCCAACCCACTGAGCCATCCCGGCTTCCCCGAGAAGAGCTCTTTATGAAACCAATTTGTTCATTTTTGGCAAAACTATTGACAGGTTTTATTCTCTTGGAAAATGTGAAGCAGACCCTCAGAAGATGGAGTCCTGTTGGCTTTAGCCTGCTCCTTAGAGGAATTACCTTCACCTCCGTCAGAGTATAAGTGTATAATGCTGACTTGATTTATTTTCTCCCATTTGGCATGTTAAAAGAGGTGGTCTTGGTTTTATTCTGATGTTAGTGTGGCTGAAATACAAAGGATACATTGGGGTGCTCTGAACAGCTTTCTGGTATGGTGTCCAGTTACATTTGAAAACTGCCCAGGTCTGGTCCTGTGGGAACCTGAATAACTGTTTGCAGTCCACATTTACTGTATTACCAGATTACTTTTCCTGTGTTTTGTTAATGTTATTTGGGCACGTAAAGTAAGCATGTACACATCTGTCGTGTGTACGTGTTAGTACAGCTATTTCCAGTTCACGCTAAGGCCCCTCAGTGAGTGGACTAGACAGACTGCATTTTAAAGGTTTTGCTTCAGCGGACAAGAGACCTGAAACATACTGGTTAGATGTAGCTCTACTCTATTTATAGTTTAGTATAGGGGAACTTCGCCTGCTGAACAGTCAAACATTTTCGTGAGGAACTTGACTTAGGCTTTAAAACCGATGCAGCAGTAGGAGGAAGTGCAGGCACTGTTGTGAAGGACAGGTGCTGGGTCATTGTTGGGATGGAAAAGGGAAGAATGGCCCAGGGCTTTATGTTAGAGTGGCACTTAGGATTCCTTTATGTAAGTCGAGGTAAGTGTGCTTTGGTGTGTGGCCTTTCCCTACCTGAGTTCTGTGAGAGATAACTGTCTCAGTGCCTGGTTCTTTATTTTCCCCTAGCATGGGCCCCCCAGTAGCCAGTCAGTGGGCCCTAGACCCCGAGGTCAGACGTGGAGTCCTTGTGTACAGTGGGTGTCTAGGTGTAGGGTGTCCTTCCCCCTGGGAGCCTTGCTGGAGAAGGACAACGAGGTAATGTGTAAGTGTCGCTCGTCTGCTTGTTGTTTATTTATTTATTGTTTTTGACAGAGAGAAAGAGAGACAGAGACAGAGAGAAGGGGGAGGGCTCAGAACAGTCTCCATAATTGCATATTATCGGTTTTTCCACATAGTTTCATTCCACAGGTGGGCACAGGCTGCACAGGGCAGGAACTGGGCCGGGGTCTCACCCTTGTGAGAACCGAACTTGGGGCACTCCCCCGTTCAGCATATGGGTCCACACGGGCCGGGGCCGGGATTTGATCCTCGGTCCCCAGGGCTGCAAAGTGAGCGCTTAACCCACTGAGGCATCCCGGCTTCCCTTGTTTTTTTAAATTCAGCTAAGGAGTATAACAAGTTTTACCTGTCACTGTCTGTTTTTTCCTTATTCTTTGGAGCAGTGAATAATAAGGACAAAAAATTAGTAACCTGAGGAAAAGAGACAGGAGGAGTGGGCATGAGTGAGCCATAACCCCAGTAAAGGACAATACATGTAGTAAATGGACAGTATCAGATATTGTAAATTGTTTTCTTTTTTTTTTATAGTCTTTATTTATTTATTTATTTATTTATTTATTTATTTTTGACACAGAGAGAGACAGAGAGAGAGAGAGAGAGATACAGAGACAGAGACAGAGAGAGAACTGAACTGGGGAAGCTCCCAGTTCAGCATATGGTTCCGCACAGGCTGGGGCCGGGATTTGATCCCTGGTCCCCGGTGCTGCAAAGTGAGCGCTTAACCCACTGAGCCATCCCGGCTTCCCCTAAATTGTTTTCACTTACAACACCAATGCTGATACTTTTGCTTATTCATTTTTGATCTAACAAAAAACATGTACAGAAAGGTTCCTTGCACCTTTGTTTATAATAATGAAAAAAAAAATCCAACACTAGGATTGGTTAAGTAAATCATGACACATGAGTTATTTTTGTAGGCATCAAAAATTGTAGAACAGTATGTATTAATGCTTAGTTATGTCTGCATGTATATAAATATTCACATACCTTATGTGGGAAAACACACCTCCATCTAATGTTTCAAAAGTATATAGTTTCATTTATTATCTTACCTAAGAGTGAAATTGAATGGAATTGTGATTTTTTTCAATAAAGGATGTTGATAAAATTTAACGAGTTTTAATGAAAGCTTTGATGTTATATTTTTAATTGCTAAATATTTTCTGGGTCTGAAAAATAATAGCCCCTGGCTGGTTTGAACACCAGTAAGGCAGGCTTATTTCTTGGGTATTCCAGATTTGATAAATAGAATTTTTTCAAATATCCATCCCCCATTTGGTTTCCTTTTTTCCTTTTTCCTTGGAGCTTTTATTTACTCTTTATTTTTATTTTTGACAGAGACAGAGGCAGAGAGAGACACAGAGAAAAGGGGGAGGGCCCAGAGCAGTCTACATGGTTGTGCGTCATCAGTTTTCAACATGGTTTCATTCCATACAGGTGTGGAGTGGGGGGGCGGTCCACTCAAGGCAGGATCTGGGCTGGGGGCCTCCCGCACAGGAGGCACACCCCCTCGAGCCAGGGGCCGAATGGAGGGGAGCGGTTGAGAACTGAACTGCGGGCCTCCCGCATGGGAAGCACATTCCATCTCAGCAGATGGGTCCACAAGGGCCAGGGCTGGGATTCGATCCTCTCCCCCGGGGCTGCAAAGCGAGCTCTCAACCTGCTGAGCCATCCCAGCTTCCCCTATTTACTCTTAATTCTCTGTCAAAGCATAGAGGGACAAGAGGGAACTTGGATTAACTCTTCTTTTTTTTTCTCTTATAACCAAATTCGTATTTACCAATAACAGTAAAGTATTTGGTGGGAAAATGTAAGCTACTTAGGATCCCCACTAGGCTGACAAGTGATACAAAATTTATGATCCAGGACTGTAGTGGAGTGTATTGGACTGTTCTAGGGACAGTTCCTCATACTAAGATCTTGTTACATCTGGTTCTATCTTACAATTACATTATGTTGAAATTTTGGTTTCTTGGCTAAGGTGATGTTTCTGTGATATCTGTATTTTATATCTCCAGATACAGTTATCTTTTATTAGGAGAATTACTGAGGTTTTATTGTAATATGAAAAAAGTACTATCTAATATTGTCTTTATAAGTTTATTTGCAGGATAATAGTAACTTTGGAAAATTCATGCAGGTAATATTATTTTATTATAACTAGTACTGAGTAGCTCATGTAATTCTCACTTGGAATTAGGAATAACTTATACTTTCTTGATATAGAACCCAGGGAGTTAAATTCATTAAGAGTAAATTTTCATAAAGCAAAACAACTTAACTTAATGGAGGGTTTCATATTTCTCATGATAAACTAAATTGCACATAGTTTAAGAAACTGTCTGCCATGTGCCCTATACAACAACTGTTCTTCTCTCAAGTCATAGAATTTTTCAAGGTACTTACCGAGTAGTACCTATTGCATGCCAGACAAAAACTTGCTGTAATGGAGAATACATTCTACTGGTACAGACATGGAATAGGCACATTAAAAATGTCAGGTGGGTGTGACAGGTAAGGCTAGGTAGAAAAAGAATAGAAGGAGTCAGCCCAGTAAAGTTAATAATAAAAAAAGAAAGTAAGGTAAAGGAGTGGAGGGTCTTTTCATGTCAGGGGGTCAGAAAAATCTTGTCTGTCATGGTTTTATTTGAGCAGAAACTTAAGGTGAGTGGGGAGCCAGCTGCATGGATGGCTATTTGGAGGATATTTTGGAGAAGAGTTTTCTAGTCAGCAGACATGTCAGAATGAATCAGGACAGTGTAAAGATTTTGTTGACAGATGAGAAGGCATTGGAATGTGATTGGAGAATCATGGTGATCCTAAATTATAATCTTCCATTTGTTACGTGTGAAGCAAGGGAGGCGTGGGTTTGCATTATATAGAGTAAATTCTTTGTGTGCCAAGGTTTGTGACATGTTTACAAATTTGGTGTTAGAATCTTTGTTAACTCTTAATTTTTCAGGTGAACAGTCTGAGTTGCTTCTAGTTTTGCCCAGGACTTTCTCATGGGTATTTGTGTCATCAGTTTTTACTTACCAGGCTTATTTTCCAAAGTTGACCCTCCTGTGAGCAGTGGGTGGAAGTTCCAGCTGCTCTGCGTGTTGACCAGCACTGGTGCTGCCTGTCCTCCACATTTGCTAGCCCTTCTGGGAGTGACAGTGAAGCTGACGACCTGTGCTAAATGCCTGTTTACCTGTTGTCCATTTTCTTTTGGGATGTTTGCCATATTCTAATTGATTCACAGTAATTCTTTATGTACTTTTGATATGAATACTTTTTCAGGAATGCTTTGTGAATTTCTTCCCTAGTATGTGGCTTGACTTGACACTCCATGATGGTGTCCTTTGATGAGTAGAAAGCCTTCATTTTAGCAAGCATTTTCTTTATGGTTAGTGTCTTTTTGTCTTGTTTTTATAAAGTCTTTCCTACTCTAATGTTTGAAGATCTTCTCTTATGGTATCTTTTAGAAGCTTTATGGCTTTGCCTTTCACGTTTAGAGCTATACCTGGAATTGATTTTGTGTATAATGGGAAGTTGTGATCAGGTTTTATTTTTTACTATATGGCTATGTAGTTGCCCTCATTTATTGGAAAGATTGTCCTCCACTGCATTGCTGTCTGGGTCATAAATCAGGTGATTGTCTGTGTGGATCTGTTTCTTAACTCTGTATCATGGGCCTGTTTGTCTCTTGCACCACACCTACACTGTCTGTTAACAGCTCTATGAGTCGTCTTGAAGTTTGGTAGTGTATGTTGTTGTGATTCCTCAAGATTGCCTTATGCTGATTCTTTCCAATCCTTACGCTGTTCAGATTAAGGAAGTTTTCTCACTTTCCTACTTAGCTGATAGTTTTTCTGAATGGGTATTGAGTAGATGAGATTTCAGAATTTATTACTTGTGATTTATATTTTATTTTAGAACAATTTTATGACTTTTTGGAGCACTTATTATTGTAGCTGCCAAATGCCATAAGAAAGAACAACTTTGGTTTTAGATTTTGGAAGTTATTAATAAACATTATAATACAGCGTTTCAAGGGGGAGTATACTACATTTGTATTGTGCTAGGCCTCCCCAGATTGAAGTGGAAGACGAGAACAGTTCAAAGACTTTGGTGGGGAAAGAGTGGAGGAGGTACAGACTCAGGGCTTTGACCAGGTCTGCTTGAATTAGTTTTTCCTACCTTATGATTTAATTTTGGGTTTAAGAACCCTTGAGCTTGTATCATTCTTTTTTTAAAAGATTTATTTTATTGTTTGAGAGAAGATGAGAGAGAGAAGGGGGGAAGGCCCAGAGTAGTCTCCATTGTTGTATATCATTAGTTGTGAAATAGTTTAATTCCACACAGTTGGATTTGGGACTGTGTGGGACAGGAACCAAAGTGGGGGCCTCCAGCATGGGAGGCGAAAACCTTCACTGCCTTTCTGGTGGTTACCAGTTGCACACCGCAGGTCAGCATATGGGTTTGCACGGGCTGGGATTAGATTCCCAGACCTCTCGTTTGCAAGGCAAGTGTTCAACCTGCTGAGCTATCCCAGCATCCCCAATTCATCAATATTTTGTTCCATTGCTTTTTCTTTATCTTTATATTCCTTTTTTATTTTCTTGTTGAGCCATGTGAAAGTACATTGCAGATATCATCACATCCCTAATACTTAAGCACATATCATTTTAGAACAGAGTTATTTCCTACCTAATTATAATACAGTAGACTCTCTATTAATTGGAACTAAAGCAACTAGAACGGAGAGTCTACTTACATTTATCTGGCATCTACCAATCCCTATGGGTGCCCGTTAACTGAGAGTCTGCTGTATCTTCTTTCACATTCTAGAGATGAAGATTGACACAGTAATAGTATTTTACATATTTAGATTTCCTCCATTTTTTTCTAAAAATGTGCTTCATAAGTCACTTTTTTCAATCAAGGTCTAATCTAAGATTGCATTTGGCTGTTTTATCTCTTTAGTCTCCTTTCATCTAAAACAATCCCCTTGCCTTTTTTTGTCTTTGTGAAATTGGTATTTGATGAGTTTATGACAGTTTTCTTATATAATGCCCTACAATTTGGAAAGGTCCGATGAATGTAATCATGGGGAAACAAAGTTAAACATTTTTGGCAAGAATATTACATAGATGGTGATGACGTCCTGTTGCATCACATCAGGAAAGCATGCCAATACTTTATTCTATTACTGGTGTTGCTAATTACTGTGGTACCTGCCAGAACTCTGCCCTATAAAGTTACCTTTTCCCCTGTGTAAGGAATAAGTACCTTAAGTGGCAGTCATACTCAAGACAGTGTAAGTACCCTGTCCACCAACCACCCTTTACCCTTGCCTAAGTCAGTCATTATAGTGTGTTTTCAATTAGTGACTTTCTAACATCTATATCCATAGTTGGCATTTTTCTGTAAAGAACGCCTTCCTTTACAATTATAAACTGCTGTTATTTTAATGACAAATTTCCCTACCTTATTTATTTTTAAAGATTTACTTTATTGTCTGAGAGAAGTTGAGAGAGAGAGAGAGAAAAAAAAAAAGGAAGGGGGAGAGCAGTCTCCTTAGTTGTACATTAGCTGTGACATAGTTTCATTCCACACAGGTGGATGTGGGGCTGTGCTGGGTGGGAACTGAACTGGGGGCCTCCCGCATGGGAGGCGAGAACCTTCACTGCCATCCCAGCGGTTACCAGGTGCACTGCAGTTGGGCATATGGGACTGCAGCCCTCATTCCGCCGAGCTATCCCAGCCCCCCCCCCCCAGTTTTTTTAAAAATTCAGTGTGCTATACTTTGTCATTATTCCTTTTGATGCTCAGATTGTTCTAAATTTTGCCAGTAGGAGCTCCCTGAAGCTGGCTCCTGGATCCTTTCGGCATGTCCCATCCTTTGATCACTACCTTGCTTTCTGACTTACCCTTACACTGTTCTTTTTTTTGCCTTAGTCCTAACACTGACTATGCCTTCAAAGAACTGTGGTTCTTTTTAACGAGAAATGCTTAGAAAGAAAGGTCTGGACCCATTGCTACTGAGATGGTATTGCATCAAAGCCCTTTCAGTGACAGGGCTGAGGGAGTATATTCACTTCTGTCACCAGGAAAAATAGCCACCACCCTTACCATCTGAGTCCAAGGGGTCCTTTTACTTTTCAAGTAATTTTACAAATAATTTATAGAAGTAAGAATGAGGGATAGTGAAAACCTACCTCATTGGATATTTTAATAAGAATGTAAACATAGCAGTCCTCTTTGTATTAAATACATTTTGGTGCACAAAGTTTCTACGAGATTTAAGGGTCGTGCCATGTGTCCTTTTAGAAGAATGCGATAGTCCAGGTTCTTGTTGCAAACTAACAAGATGGAGTTCTTGTAGAATGACTAACTGGATGGGATACCCAATTTTCTTTTTGTTCTTATAAGTATATCGTGCATTCATTTATTTCTTTTTACCCCTCATTCAAGTTGGTTGCTCTTTATTCAACATCCACTGTATTCAAATATGTATACTTCTCTTCCCAGTTGACATGGTTTGTTCTAGGACTTAGGGAAATACAAAGATAAAGCATAAGTACAAAGATAAAGCATTTCATAATTCCTGCCTTTAAAACTCATTTCCAGCAATTAGGGTTGCCCCTCCCTATCCCCTCTGACCTGAAGAAGCTTAAAAACTTGTCAGAGTAGAAAAAGCAATAGAATTTAGAGACCTTTTATTGTAGCAATGTTTTCATAAAATAAAATGTTTATAAAATAAAAATTGCCACTTTAACCATTTTAAGTGTACAATTCAGTGGCATTAATTACATTTGCTGTTAAGCAACCATCACCACTGTTTCAAAAACTTTTTCACCACCCCAAACAGAAAATCTGTAACCATTAAGCAGTAAGTCTCCCATTTTCCCCTGCCTTGAGCCTCTGGTAACCTCAGTCTACCCTTTGTCTATAGGAATTTGCCAATTCTAAATGTTTAATAGAAGTGGAATTATGTGATATTTGTCCTTTTTTGACTAGCTTATTTCATATGGCATAAGGTTCATCCATGTTGTGGCTATTGGTTATAGTAGTAATAGTAATAGTATTACAACTAAGAAGTCATTGTATTACAGCTTCATTCCTTTTTGTGGCTGCATAATATTTCATGGTATAGGCACAGACTATATTTTGTTTAGCCACTTGTCTGTTGATGAGCACCTGGGTTGTTTGTACCTTCCTGCTGTTGTGAACAGTGCTGCTACAGTTGCTGGTGCACATGTATCTGATGGAATCACTGCTTTCAGTTCTTTGTGGGGGGGCACGTACCTAGATGGGAGGTTTCCAGTATCGGCACATTCTCTCCCATACATACTTTCCCTGTTTCCGATGATAGCTATCCTGACAGATGTTATGAGGTATCATTATGGTTTTGATTTGCATTTTCCTAATGACTAAGGATGTTGAGCATCTTTTCATGTGTTTATTGGTCATTTGTGTATCTTCTTTGCAGAAATGTTTATTCCTTTGCCCATTTTAAAACTGGGTTGTCTTTTTGTTGTGGAGTTACAGTTTTTCATATGTTGTAAGTGTTAAACCCTTACTAGATATATGTTTGGTAGCTATTTCTCCCATTCTGTAGGTTTTGTCTCACTTTCTTATGTCCTTTGATGCACTTAAGTTTTTAATTTTGGTGAAATCCAGTTTATATAATTTTCTTTTGTTCATGCCTTTGGTGTCATATCTAAGAGCCTATTGCTGAATTCATTCATTAAGATTTATACCTGTGTTTTCTTCTAAGACTTTTATGGGCTTTTTTTCTTTTAGTTCTTATATTTAGATCATTGATCCATAGTGACTAAATTTTCTATATTGCGCACTGATTGTTGAGTTTGAGAAAATTCATCTAGGATATTGTCATCTGAATTCTCATAATCTGAAGAAAAATTTCTATTATTTTCACCATCTTCATTGTGCTATCCAATATGGTGGCTACTAACCATCTATGGCTATTAAATTTAAATTTAAAATTCAAATTAATTAATGATATTTTTTTAAAGGTTTATTTTGTTTTTGACAGAGACAGAGAGAGAAGGGGAAAGGCCTAGAGCAGTCTCCATAGTTGTACATCATCAGTTTTTGAAATGGTTTTGTTCCATGCACGTGGGCGGGGACCATGCAGGGTGGAAACTGGGCTGGGGGCCTTCCACATGGGAAGCTCGCCCCCACAAGCCGGGGGCTGAATGGGGGACGAGAACCAAACCAGGGGCCTCCCACATGGGGAGCACACACCAGTTCAGCATATGGGTCCACATGGCCGGGGCTGAGATTTGGTTCTTGGTCCTTAGGGCTGAAGGCGAGTGCTTAACCTGCTGAGCCATCCTGGCTTTACCCTCAAATTAAAGTTAAGTAGAATAAAAAAGATATATATTTTTGCACATTTCAAGTGCTCGATAGCCACACATGGCCATTAGCTGTTGCATGGACAGTGGAGATTTTTATCATCAAAGGAAGTTATGTTTGGTGGTCAAGAGAGCAGCTATCTTTTAAATTTATATTCTAATTTGTTTAATAATTTAAAGTGGGTTTTTTTTTTGTCATTTTTCTTCTTGCCATTATGGACGAAAAGTGAAAATTTCTGAATTTTCAACTGTTTGAAAGCTAAAAACAGACTGCAAAGGTGATGTCTCCAGTCTTTTTATACACTTTTGAAAGATGATGTAATACTTTAACAATACAGTAAGAAAACTGAAGAATGGTTTTTCACTATTGATTGTTTTACCCTTCTAGAGGATTGCATGATTCTTCTGACTTTTGTTATATAGTTCTCTTTTTAAAGCATAGTTAGAAATAATAGATGAGTAATCATGAAATTACCAGGATGAAGTAATAACAAGATGTAGGAAAAGTATATAACCATTAGGATTCCCGTAATGTGTCTTAGATTTACAGAGAGGTTGACTTTACTCATATGGAAATTAACTTGATAAAATGAATTTCATTCTTTTTTAATAAGTGAATTTTTCTTTATTCTTTGTAAGACCTCTAAGAAAGACATCTTGAAATGTCACTTCCTGCAAATAGAACAGCTCAAAAAAGAAACTCAGAAACTAAAATTGGGTTCAGTGGATCCTGATATTACACATTCAGATCCATCACCACAGTGTTCTTTCTCAGCTTCCCCCAAACTCCATCTGAGTCTCCCTTCTTCTGTAGTGAAGACTTTCATTCTCAACAGCCTCTCTGTGTTCATTTGCTCTATCCAACAACACACACAAAGTAGTGTCAGAGTACTATGTGAATACCACTGCCAACAGCAAACATGTGAAGTAAAGTTTGAGATTTCTTTGCATCTCCATTTGTCCTTACAGAATTAATCCTCTAGGGGCATGCAGTTAGGGTACTGATGTCAAAAGTCACTTGAATTATTAGGGTTTTTTTGTTTTTTGTTTTTGTATCTTGGATGTGATACATAGTTTGTATTTACATTGAGTTTTAGTGCTTGCTTTTTAAAATCAGTTTGACTTGGGATACAGAAAACATTTGCATGATTTAAAATCACAACCAAAACAACCCATTCCTGCTCCTACCTACCTCTATCGGTAATCATTTTTATTCATTTCCATTTCATTCTCCCTGGGTTTCTTTAAGAATGAGGACTAAAATATGCCGTCTTCTCCCCTCCCCACCTTCTTACACAGAAGGTAGCAAATTATATCTTGCCCTTTGTTTTCTTATTAAGTGATATGCTGGGGAGTTACTCTGGCTCATAGATCATCGTCGTCATATTTTACAGTTGCAGAGTATTTCATTGTGTGGGTATATTATTGGGTATTCAGCTGGCATTTTATTGAAGGGCACAGCACACACAATGAATGCATCAGTGAATCTGCGTATGGCTCATTTGTGAAGTGACTTCCGGGGAGACCCTAGAGGTGGGATTACTGGGTCAAAGAGTAGATGAGTTTGGCTTTATAAACGATATTTATGATTACTTTCTCAAAGAACAATGCTCTCAGTTTAATTTAAAATGAATAAATTGGTAAATAAAGAGGTAAGAGAGCTAGAAGAATTAGATGTTCAGAAGCTAGGGAATAGTGTGTTGAGTTGCGTGAACGGCTGTTTTTTGCGATGTCCGCTGATGTTTTCAGGTTATCAGTTCTTTCCTGGAGGCAGTGACTCCTGGCTGTAGGTGGTTCCACTCCTGCTCCCCTTTACCCGTTTTCTGGAGCTGTCGTTTTTTAACAATATCAGTCAAATTACATCATTTTGTCACTTTCCTCTTATAATCCTTTGGTGGCTTCCCATTCTATGTAGAGTAAAATTCAGGGTCATTAAAATGTGATTTGAGGCCCTTGTATTGTGTAACTTGTCTTTCAAGGTTCACTTATGGCTACTCCTCACTTAAGATAAAGACGTGTTTTTTTTTGGGGGGGGGCAGGGTACCCTAAATGTGTTTCTGTTAAAAATACTATGCTTGTTTGTTCTTAAAGAGATCCTAATACAGTATAGCAAAAATTATCCCATTTAATCCATGGGGTTGTCTATTATTCCTAATCCTTTAATTTCTTGATTTTATGGGTTGAGTAATATTAAAATTATTGCAAAAGAGTGCTTTTTCTAAAGAACAAGAAGACGAAACTGAGTTATGTGGCAGGCACTGTCCTAGGTACTGTGATACACAGGGTACCTTTTCTGCCCCTGTTGACAGTAAACGTCATACTCTGTGATAATTGCTCTTTCTAACTGACTTTTCATTTGCTTCTCATTTGACTGTAAGCTAGTTTCTGCCTTCATCTTTTCACTGAAATTAGACTAGCTAAAGCAAGCGTGTCCAACATTCGGCCCACGATGGCTTTGAATGTGGCCCAATACAAATTCTTAAAATGTTACGTGATTTTTTTGTGACCTTTGTTTGTTTGTTTGTTTTTTAGCTCATCACTATTGTTAGTGTATTTTATGTGTGGCCCAACACAATTCTTCTTCCCATGTGACCCAGGGAAGCCAAAAGTTTGGATACTGCTGAGCTAAAGGGTCTGGCAGAAGTAACGCTCTTTTTAAAGTTTACCAGCTCATAAAAAAGCGGCATTATTTCTGCTGGACCCTGTATTTCACTTGCCAGATTCTGAACCCTTTCTTAGTTCTGGCCTTCCTTGACCTCTGTGCTTCATTTGAAACTAATTGCTCCCTGTAAACTCTTGAAACTCTGTGCCACAGGAACTTTTGTGACTACGCTGTTTTCTGGTTCTTCTGCCTCTTTTCTGTATTCCCACTTGGTCTCTTCAATTTCTTCATCTAATCCTTAAATATACCTAATCCCTGTCCCTTCCATGTTGGCTGTAGTCTCTTTTCACCCCTCCTGTCCTCTCACTTGTATTCTGTGTGCATTCCGCTCGGGCAGCTTTGCTTGGATAGACCACAGGCAGCTAGCTTGTCTTACTTACTGAAAATGAATTCGTCCCTAATCTACGCGGTGTACCTCCTCATCCTGACACTGGGTGACACTATTCAAACCAGAACGTTTTCAACCTGCCCTGATTCATACCACATTCTTTTATGAGATTTTTGTGTGTGTATTTTGGTTTTGTTTTGTTTTTTTTTGTAATTCATTAGCTATTGTCAGTGTATTTTATGTGTGGCTCAAGACAGTATGACCCAGGGAAGCCAAAAGGTTGGACACACGCTGCTCAAGATGATGCTACCTTCCTTCAAAGAGGGTTAAGTTTTCTTTTAACAACTAGAGTACCAGTGGGTGGGTGTATCTCAGGTGGGAGCTGGTTTGTGGTTTTGTTAGTGCTGGTTGGTTTGAATTACGCTCATATTCCTAGCATGCAACCCTTCCTCCTGAGGCATGGCTCTAATTCCGTGTGTGGTGTGTCTTTTCCATAAACAATTCGATCATGTATGTTTAGGTCTGTTTCTCTTCCATTCTGCTGGGTTATGTGCCTGTACTTGTCGGTGCCACACTTTCTCATGAGGTTTTGATAACAGTAGTAAAATTCCTCTAGCTTTGGTTCTTTTTCAGGATTGCCGTTACTATTTTTAACCCTTTGCTTTTTCATGAATATTTTAGAATCATCTTTTTAGTATTCACGAATAACCTGTTAGAGTTTTGCTTGGAGTACATTGAATCTAAAGATCAACTTGGGGAAAATTGACAAGTTTGTAATAAAGTTTTCTAGTTCATCAGTCTGGTATATTGTTACATTATTTATTTATTTTTGAAAATTTTTTCATGACTTTGTTTAGTATTGGCTGTTTTTAGTTTATACATCGTGCACATTTTTTATATTTATCCCTAGATATTTATTCTTATTGCATTTTATAATTTATTTGCTGTTTTATCTTTTGCTAGTATGTAGACATATACTTGATTTTTTTTTTTTTTTTTGACAGAGAGAGAGAGACAGAGAGACAGAGAGAGAACTGAACCCGGGGAGCTCCCAGTTCAGCATATGGTTCCGCACGGTCTGGGGCCGGGATTCGATCCCTGGTCCCCGGCACTGCAAAGTGAGAGCCCAACCCACTGAGCCATCCCGGCTTCCCCAATATACTTGCTTTTTGTGTTTCACTAATTTTGTTGAAGTACACTTCTTATATACTTTGCTAATGACATTTATACATCTAATTAATTAATTAACAGTGCATCCCTTACGAATTGTTTTCAGCCTTTAAATAACTCAGAAAACAGTGCATGTCCAGTGTTAGTTAGCTTTAGCCATCACTGGCACTTTTCCCTTTTCTTCCCAACTGCATTAAAACCCAAACTTGTACAGTCTGTTTGAAGGCAGTCTGGCAAGAGAAGCAAACCTTATGCATTTAGACAGTGCTGATTAGTACAATCCTGAGACTGTTAATTTATACATTAACCAATACAGGAAGGATTTGAAATTGCAGTGCAGTAACAAACGTTTTAGAAGTGAAGTGAAGCATTTTTGAAAGAAGGGTCATTTGAGATTTACACATTTACCCTTTTAGGCTTTCTGTTCCAGTCCCATTTTAATGTGGCACTCAACTGTATTTAACACGGAAAACTCATAGGCCGATGCCCCCTAGTGGACTGTTTCCAAAATAAATAGCACCAAGGGAAATAGGCATGGAAATCCTTCTTCCCTTTATAAAGTAGTTTTTAAAAAGTGACTTCTGCAGAAAAATAGCAAAGGAGTTGCTATTCCTGAATTTCATACGCTTTATTGACTTAAAAAGTTATATATTACTGTAACTCTTGATAACAATGTGCATATATAAGTACATGGTAGCTGGACACTGATGTAAAGAAAGACAGGTTGTTGGGTGGGCTGTCTATCATTGTCATCCTATCCATCTAACTTGATTAGTTAAGAGTGCCTCAAAAATAGGATGAGATGTGATAGTAATTACAGGGCTAGCCGACTGCCCCTCTCTCCCCCAGGCACGCATGCATGCATGCACGCTAGTATGTACGGGCTCATACATGGGCGTGGGAAACGTTTTTTCATATTTAGTTTCTGACTGAAGAGGCCAGGAGCTGTCTTGAGGCATTGGAGGAAGTAAGGATTTCTGTTAGCGAGTGGGTGAGTTGGAGCTTGCTTGCTTGTCCTGGCACTATTGACAAGCCTTGTTGTGTGTGCCTGTGGTGTGTTGAGGACGTGGGAGAGCAGTAGCAGAGCAGTGTTCCAGGAGAGACCGCAGATGCTGGCAGCTGCTTTTCTTCTGCTACCCACTCAGATGCATGATGGGTAGGCTGTGGGATCCAGAGATGGGATAGACCTGCTTTTAAAACTGACTCTCATCTCTTAGTAGTTCTGGGGCTTTGTGTAGTATAGAGTATGTTATAGTCCTCCATGTCTGAACACAGATTTCCTCTCTGTTTAAGCAGAGGCTAAAACCTACCTTATTGAACTGTTCACAGCTTGATTATCATATGAAGTCTCGGCAAAACCGTTATTACTCTTAGGGTAGGGGCAATTTTGAGTTAAAAAGAAACTGTGTCATATAACTTACTACTGAGTTGTTGGTATTCTTCGTGAGAGAATGTATCTTCAAAAGTGGTAAATCAGCTCATAGTCCCCTCCACCTTTTTAGAGATTTTTTAATTGTTTTTTGACACACAGAGACAGAGACAGAGAGAGACAGACAGAAGGGGGAGGGCCCAGAGCAGTCTCCATGGTTGTATGTCATCAATTTTCAACCCAGTTTCATTTCACACAGGTGGGCGGGGACTGGGCTGGGGCCTCCCTCATGGGAGGCATGTCCCCTCGAGCCAGGGGCTGAATCGGGGGGCGAGAGCTGAACTGGGGCTTCCCACATAGGAAGCACACCTTAGTTCAGCATATGGGTCCACACGGGCTTGGGCCAGGATTTGATCCTCAGTCCCTGGGGCCGCAAAGCGAGTGCTTAACCTGCTGGACCATCCCAGCTTCCTCATAGCCCCTTTTCTTTACTGTGGACCTAGTGCTGCGCTACTTACTATATAAGTACATATTTTATTTATAAGCTCCTAGCTTTAAGTGCAATTGTATTAAAGAATTTACTAGGTCAATTATTTTATCTGTTGAAGCCTGATAAGCAATTCTTTTAATAAAAATAATTCAATAAGATTTTTTTCTTAAGATGTAATAGTTGCATGTTTTGGCAGGTTTAACTTAAAAAACAACAACAATATTTTTCCTTGCTATCCACCTGAGTTATAAAAAAAAGCTTTTGCGAAGGACGACAAAGTAATGAAATGTGTTTTGTTGTTTTGCTTTGTTTTTCAAGAGTTACTTAGAACCAGGTTTACTATCTTACAGTCACTTTATTTATGTAATATCTAAAGGAATTAATCTGAGTCTATTTTCAGAGGAAATAAGATTATTTGGAATGATTTAACCTAACAGAAAAGTAAGATAACTTTTTTATTTTTTTTTAAACCCAGTTAGATTCAGGTTTGAATCATAACATTTTCTTCCTTCTAAAATTTTCCTCTGTAGCTAGGTTGTAGAAATCTACAGATTTTTAAAAATAACTTGCTATAAAGGAGAAGAAAACTAAAGATATCTCAAAGTATAAATACACCCACTTGGGTTCTAGTGTTTTGGAGGTAGGTGGACAGCTGTCTGCACCATTCACCTTTTCCTTCCTTTTTTTGGTTTTCAGGACATCCAGTTTGCATTGGGATAGTTGTCAGACTGAAGTCTCTGGTCTTAAGCCCTACATGTAATGAATAAAGACTTTAGTGGGAGACAATATTTTTGTAGTGAAAATTTCTCTGGTAAATTACAAAATAGATTTTTGTTGTTGTTTTATCCTTGAAAAACTGTTCTTGGGAGACTATTTTAGGAAAGGAAAGGGGCAGGGGAGAGCAGATAGCTGGAACAAAATGGAGAGTAGACTGGGGTGATGATGGCAGGAACACATGCCATTCTACCAGGGGCTTGTTTTTTAAACATAAAAAGCACATGTGCCAAATTTACATATTTACTAATTAAAAAGCCTTCCTGGAAACATTAAGGAGACTATCTTCTATAACCTTTAACACTGTCACTAATGGATATTGCATAGACAATTTCATCGAAGGTCCTTTAAATAATGTAAATGATTATGAATATGTAACTAGTTAACAGGCAGCTCCGACAGGATTAGCATGGGGAGGTTAATGGACGCTCCGCTCTTGCGGGCTGCAGGGCCTTTCTTCTTGTGCTTTGGGAACAGGAGTCGGATTGGAGAGCATCCTGACTGTTTTGGGGTGTTATCCAGTCACGGGGTTGTTAAATAGGAACTGTATTAAAAGGATTTTGTGAAGGCTTTATTTTTTTCAGCTTAGGTTTAATTCTGTTTGTCTATTTTATAATCACTGCCAAATCAGAAACAGTGAAATGGATTGATGTAGTTTTAGGCAGGTTCTCCCAGAGGTGAAGTCAGTGCTCCATTAGACATTACCACTGTTATTAAGTGTTGCTTTGTGATTGACGCTCGCTGAGAGATCTTCGTTCTAAGATGGACTTTTTATGCTGAGTTAGTGTGTAGTATGGTTGGGTGTCTGATTATAGATGTATTTTGGTACAGCATTGCTGCCTTCCTATTTAAAATGTCCCAATGGAGGACATTTATTTCAGGAATTAAATGTTATAAAAGAGAAATTTACTGACAACCCCCACTTCCAATCTTATGATTTTTGGGTAGAACATTGAGCATATATCGGTATCAGGAACAGTAAACTAGAGCAGTATGTTTAAAACCAGATAATACTGCTTTTTTTTTATGTGGCCTTGGATTAAGCCTTTTGGCTTTTATTCCATAGTTTCTCTGTCTCTAAAATGGTGCCATAGTATTTGAGGTTATTGTTTTAACATTTTCATTAATGGACGATTAAAAAGCAGATGATTAGTAATCTTTGAAAACACTTAGTTTTGAAATTGCTGTTCAGATTTTTTTTTGCCCCCTGGCCTTGGTTAATGTTCTTTCTTGTTTTCTGAGTGTTTAGAGATTCTTCCGACACATCTGTAAGGGAAACAAATAACTTGTATACTTAATTTTATTGTTTTAGTATTATAAACAGTTTAAACTGGCTATGAAGTGCTTAAAATTTTTTCATAACTCACTGGGGGAACAAATGGGCTGTTCAGAGCATCTCTTTATCCCAAGTATTTCTTCTTGTAAATGTGGTAAAAAAAATATCACAACTCATTTTTAATGCGTCAGAATAAAAATTACAGGTGAAAACATTTGGAGATATACTGACAAAATAAAATACTTTCACTACTGTCATTTTATTTTTACTGATGGAACGTGGATGTTACACTTTTTTTTTGTTATTTATAACATTTGTGTATTCTACAAAATATGTAATATTGAAAACAGGTCTGTAGATTGTACAAAATAGTAGTTATCTTACATCATATGTCACCTAATAGTTATGAAGCGGGTTTGGTACCACAGTCTGAGTCGGAAAACTGTAATTTGTTCTGCAGTTATCAGCCTGCATTAGAGGGTTATGATAAAGTGTGCTGCTTAAAAACTAACATTCACATCTCTGTGCACTTGACAAATAAAAATGTATACTGAGATGCTGTTGGATCTGTAAAGCCACTGTTCTCGTGTTCTGATGCACTGATGTGGATGCTTTGTGCGGGGCCCTGTTGTTCATGAGTAGTTATCTGTTTTCATGACAGGTGGTCACGAGCTGCCAAGAGAAAATCCAGCACTGGTGAGTGAAAGGCGGTTTTATTACATTTCTGAAATACTGATGAGGTCGCCTGTTTGTGTTTGATGTGTGCACTGCTTTTTGGTAACCCACAACTGAATTCTAGTAATCTCCATTTTGAATGCTTTCGCTAGTAATTTATATTGTCTTTTACCTTTTACTGAATTACATGTTCCATGAGCCCCTGAAGTTGGGTCACCATTCTGTTTATTCTAGTTGCCTTCTGTTTTCCTTTCTTTTCTTTTTAAGTTAGTGTAATAATAATATTCACATTATGAAGTGATGATATTATTAGACATTTTTGAACTGGACTAACCATAGCTCTATTTGGGAATATTTCTTGTATTTACAGTAGAATAATACTTGGAGTCAGTTATTTTAAACTAACAATGGAAATATGCACATTTTCCTAAAGTTTGAAAAATATCATTACTTGCCTGCATCTCAGAGCTTGCTTTATGGACTGTACTTTTTCCAAGTGCAGAGAGGAAGCAGCACATCTATCAGATCTGTTCTGCTGTGCTAATCTTTAGTTAATAGGACAACACTTGGTAAATAACACATTTTCCCATGTCTTCTGAGGACCACGCTCAATTTAATGGTGAATAAAATCTTATATTAGGAGTTGTCATGAGGTCTAGCTGTTGATCTTACAGATATCAAATTACCGTCTATCCATGCTGTGTTTACGAAGGTTTACCCTGAGAACAACGGGAGCTGCCTTGATTATTGTCTGCAGGGCTATTGCGAAATCATGGTTACTGTCCCTTTAGTGGGGAGATTAAACCTTTGGTTATACACCATCAAGCATATAATATTTTAAATTTATTTTAAGAGGCTTTTTCTTCATGCCTGAGAGATCTCCAAGGAAATAATTTATAGTTAGTGTATATCGAATGTTTTTTGGTTCAAATGCACATAGGCTGCAAGCAGTGGATAAGAGTGGAAATCAGTGTAATCTGTACACAGCATCTTATTACATTTTGATGGTTGGCTCGCAGAAAATTATCCAAAACCAGTAATATCCACTTTATAAATAAAAATTCAGGGACTTCATTCATTTTCAATAAATGCACTGTTGTAGTTGCGTCCACTGGTAGCGTCTGTCAGCATCTCTGTAATGGTCTACTCCTTTATACATTCAGTTCAAATTAAAACTCGAAATGCAGGTCCTTGGCTAAAGAATTACACCCTCCCCTACCCCTCTACCTCACCTCCACTAATTAGATCAAATTGAACTATTTTACAAATTATTCATAGGGGAAATTGTATTAATGCTTCAGACTTCTCTGTTGGTTTTGGTAAGGAATCAGGGAATTAGCAAAAGGTTGGATTCACTCTGAACAGATACTAATTTACACAGATGTGTGAAGAACAACTTGCTTCAGGTTTGTGTTGTGAGTCTTCCCCTGTTCGACTGAGAATTAATTCTTTGAGGTGAACAGGCTTGCTTTCCTCCTTCATCCACAGTACCTCCTATGGTGTTTGGCACCTGACAGGCAATGAAGACCAACTCAGCATAATTTTACATACACAAATGAAATTATATATTTAACTTTTAGTTGATAATTTTGCATATAACATTTTAGTTTATAAGTACTGTCCTTCACTTGAGGGCAGCGGGTTCATGTGACCTTCAGTGTCAGTTTCCAGTTCGCCAGAGCACTCTGCACTGGAGGCATGTTTACCTACCCACTATCTAAGCAGTGGAAATCAGAATCATGCTTGCCAGTTCAGATTTGCTATTTCCTCTGAATCGTTTCTAATGTGGCCCAGAAAAGAGACTTTTCTGGCTGTGTGTGTGTGTGTGTGTGTGTGTGTGTGTGTGTGTGTGAATCTGATATTGACAGAATCTAAATGGCCAGTGCACTCACTAATTTATTATATTAAAAACCTGAAACCAAAGTGCCTTCATTCTTCTGAAAGTCAGGGAATTGCTATTGAGCATTGTGGAATTCTCGTGATATTTTTATTCTCTTAATTCCACAAACAGTGATTGAGTTTCTACCATATGCCAGTATTATGCGGCTGTTTGGAATTGAAAGACCCTGCCAGGGAGGAATTCATAGTCCAACACTAAACAGGGAAATCACAGTAATTTTGTGCTATTTACAGAGAGATAGGAAGCTGGAGCCATTCTTAAGGGCGTCTCACACACTGCTTTTAAAGCACGTTGCTTTTCATTCTTTTTTAACCCTTGGCCTTAGCCCAGTCTAAAATACAGTTCTTATACCTAAGCTCCCCTTCTTTTTGGGTACATATTAATGTAATATGGAATAGCAAAATACATGATTTTTAAAACTTCTTATGTTAGTGATATTCATGTGTGTTTGTGCATCTTCAAAGGATTCTTTTATTTAAGGGACAAGTGATGAATATTCTAGGCTTCAGGAGAAATCTTAATTTAAAACAGATGTAAGACGGGTAGTAAAAATATTTATAGAAAAAAAAAGTAGGAGTAAAAGTGGCCTGGGGCAATGGGATCTACATGCCCCACCCCCAATTTCTTCCAGAAAATTAATTCAGAGCCCAGAACTTTGGTGATTTAGACATTTATAGTATTTGTTTAGTTAATAACAGATAAAAAGGAAATGCTGATCCTCGTAGTTGAAAATTTGTACAACACTTTTAGAGCTCATAGTGCTTTTTAATTTAGTAAAGATTAAAAAAAATTTTTAATGCATTTGTTTTTTTTCCTTATAATCCTTTTTACTTAACTCAGGAAATAAAATGTGGATATGACGTTTGTTCCACAAGCGGCTGATTATTCTGTTTGTAGATTATTTGTAATTTTTTATCTTTTTAAATTTTTTCGTAAAGAACCTGGGATTTGGGAGTCACAGACACCTACATTTGAATCTTGTCATTTACTAACTTTGTAACCTTGGGTAAATTACTCAGATTTTCAGCTTTCTCCTTGTAAAGTGACACTAATACTACTTTACTTGAAGTTCAAGTGAGATAATGTCTATAGGATGAACACCCAGACTGGAACTCAATAAATATTAATATTAACTCTGAAATCTTTTTTGAAAATTTTAATTGTCAGGTAAATAAAGGACAAAGAACAAAAGCACAGCCAAAGCTTTATACATATTCCTAAAGGTTTTATATTCATGCCATTACCCTTTTTTACCATGGTGCAGGGATGGCTTTCTGTGCAGTATTATTCAAGCTTTACTTTAATGTTTTGAAATAATGTTTAATTATGGAGAATTTCAAACAAAAGGTGGCAGTATAATAGTGAAACCACATGTACCCATCACTCAGCTTCCATAATTATCAACTCATGGCTTCGTCTAGACAGCTGCATTTAAAGAGCCTGTCCTACCCTCTACCCCACCTCCTCCACTTGTTCTGAAATGAATCTAATACATACTATTCCATCTGGAAATAATTCAGTACGTACCTTTAATTACGTAGAAGACTCTTAACTTTTTAAAACTTAAAATTAGGCAAAATATCTATGTAGTTCAGAATTTAGGAAGGACAGAGTGAGTAAGTGGTGTGTAGCTTCCCTCCTACCCTTTCCTCCAGTTCCGTTCTCTTCTTCGTAGACAACTGTTTTTTACCAGTTTCTTGCAAATTGTTCTCACACATGCATAAGGCGTGTGTGTATCTATGTATAACCGTATGTGCATTTGTTCACATGTTTTTATATATTATGCTGTCACCCTTTTGACAAAAGTGAAGTCAGCGTACACTTTAATACTGTACATTGGAGATCGTTCTCAATTGGTAATTCTAATTCTTTTTCATTCCCATAGATTTCCTTGAGTATCAAATGTCACTTTTCTAAAAAAAATAATAATAATGGCCACATCACTGAGAGTATGGCTTCTATAATTCAAAATATATCCTTGCTAAGTGGTTACATACGTATTTATGGCTCCTTCATAAAATTATTCCACAACTTAGTAGCTGGAAGCAGTAACTGTTGTCATGTGTTTGGTTCTGTGGCTGTGCACCCCTCTGAGTGCTGCTCCTTGTTTGGCCGCCTGGCTGCCAGGCCGGCTGGGCTCTCCAAAGCGGCCTCCCCACACCTCTGGCTGCGAGTGCGGGCTCTCCGCGGGCCGCTCCCACGCGCTCTTCTTTAGCTTCCTTCACACGATGGTCTGGCAGGCAGAGCAGAGCCTGCGAGGCCTCGTTCTGTTGGTCAAAAGAACTCAAAGCCAGCTCCCATTCCAAAGGCGGGGCAGTAGACTCCACCTGTTGGTGGGAGGAGTGACGAAGAATTTATGCTCATTTTTATTGCATGGTAGATAACTTTTGTTGAACAAGTCGTACGAGAAAGAAGTCTCATTCCTTGAGTTGATTTGTGAGAATTAAATTAACTATGGCATACGATGCCTGTTAGTCAGTGTAACTGTAAATTCTATGTACATGAATTGTAAAAAATGTACCATTTTGCTTCCTTCAGTCATCTTAAAAGTTTTTTTTAATTTCATTTTTATTTATTTTTCTAACATTTGAGCACATCTTTATTGGGAGAGATTCTTTGAATTGGAATTTCTGGGTCATATACATTTTTTTCCTTTATTAGTTTTGGGTGTACAGAACAACATAATGATGAGACATTTACACGCCTCATCATCTGACGCTGTACATGGCTATTACAATACCACTGACTGTGTCCCCTATGCTGTACTTTATATACATGACTATATGTGTGTGTGTGTGTCTATATATATATATATAATTATTATTTTTTAATTATAGTTGACAGTATTACTTTATATTAGTTTCAGGTGTTAAAAGAGTTTTAGGTAGTAAAGGTAGTTAAGAAATTACCTGAAACAGATTTAAATGAAAATATAGAGAAAGGTATTTCATAGTGTTCAGATGTTTAATTTTGAAAAGAATAGCTCTAACTTTGGACACAAATATTCTGAAACACTTGACTGTGTGAGTTTGGAAAGAGGAATCTTAAATACTTGACATTTGTTATTTTTTAAAGCAGGGGTGGCCAACAAGTCGATCGGTCGATCGCGAGGCCAATTTTGGTCAATTGTCGATTGCTCGCAATGTCTGGGGTGGAATTCGCGAGGCCAATTTTGGTCGATCATCGATCGCTCGCAATGTTTGGGATGGAATTCTGTGTACCATGGACTTTGAAGCGATTGTAGAAGACAAAACTTTCTAGCAATAGTTTAATGCATTCTGGGAATTTGCCAAGGTCATAAATTCCTAGAATTCTGACAGCCTGACACTGTGATCTCCGCCCACCCAGACAATACATTTTGACTTATGTGTTACACTTGTCACCGGACACAACGCGTGAACGCAA
>PVKE010009922.1:0-43676 GCA_004027555.1 Craseonycteris thonglongyai | reverse complement strand
TTTTTTTTTTTTTTTTTTTTTTTTTTTTTTTTTTTTTTTTTTTTTTGTTATCCCAACATTTCTTCATTTATTTTGATTTCTTGATTCAGGCCGAATAGCCTCCTTCAGTATTTCTTGGAGTGCCAGTTTTGAGCTGGAGAATGCCCTCATCTTCTGTATATCTGAAAAGGCCTTAATTCTTCCTTTATATCTAAAGGTTAATTTTGCTAGATAATTCATTCTTGGCTGAAAATCTCTCTCTTTTAATATTTTGAAGATTGGGGTCCACTCCCTCCTGGCTTGCAGAGTTTCTGCTGAGAAGTCTGGTGACAGCCTGATAGTTTTTCCTTTAAAAGTTATATTTTGTTTTTCCCTTCTGCCCATTTTTTAATTGGATCATTTGGTTTTCTTGTTGTTGTTGAGTTGTATGAGTTCGTTATATATTTTAGATATTAGCCCTTGATCAGAGGCACTGTTTGCAAATACATTCTCCTATTCGGTTGGTTTTCTCATTAATTTGTTGATGGTGTCCTTTGCTGTATCGAAGGTTTTTAGTTTGATATAATCTCAATCATTTAGTTTGATATAATTCCATTTTGCTCTTACTTCCCTTGCCTTTAGGGTCAAGTTCATAAAGTCCTCTCTGAACCCAAGTTCAGTAAGTTTAGTACTAATGCTTTCTTCTAAGCACTTAATTGTTTCAGGTCTTATGTAGAGGTCTTTAATCCATTTTGAGTTAATTTTGGTATATGGTGAGAGATTGCAGTTCACCTTCAGCCTTTTGCATGTGGTTTTCCAATTCTCCCAGCACCATTTACTAAAGAGGCTTTCTTTTCTCCATTGTATATTTTTTACTCCTTTGTCAAAAATTATTTGTCTATATGTTGGTGGGTTTATTTCTGGGTTTTTGATTCCGTTCCATTGGTCTATATGTCTATTTTTCTGCCAATACCAAGCTGTTTTGATTATTGATACTTTGTAGTATAGACTGAAGTCTGGGAGCATGATGCCTCCAGCCTTACTCTTTTTTTGGAGGATTGCTCTGGTGATTCGGGACCTTTTGTGGTTCTATATGAATCTGATGATTTTAAAAATCTATTTCTCAAAAGAATGTCTGTGGGGTTTTTATTGGAATTGCATTAAATCGGTATATTGCTTTGGGTAATATGGCCATTTTAACTATATTTATTCTTCCAATCCATGAACACATAATATCTTTCCATTTCTTTGTATCTTCTTCAATTTCTTTTAATAGTCTCTTATAGTTTTCTGTGTAAAAGTCCATCATGTTCTTTGTTAGGTTTATTCCTAAGTATTTTATTCTTTTTGTTTTGATCAAAAAAGGTATCATTTCTTATTCTGAAGTTTCATTCTTAGCATATTAAAATGCTGTCAATTTTTGTACATTGCTTTGGTATCCTGCAACTTTACTATATTCATTTATTGTTTGTGATAGTTTTCTGGTGGAGTCTTTGAGGTTTTCTATATAAAGGATCATGTTGTCTGCAAAAAGTGAAGTTTAACTTCTTCATTCCCACTTTGAATGCCTTTTATTTCTTTTTTTCTGCCTGATGGCTCTGGCTAGAACTTCCAACACTATATTGAATAGCAGTGGTGACAGTGGACACCCCTGTCTTATTCCTGATTTTAGAAGAAAAGGTTTCAGTTTTTCCCCATTCAGTATGACATTCACTGAGGGTTTGTCATATATGGCCTCTATTATGTTGAGGTACTTTCCTTCTATACCCATTTTGTTAAGTGTTTGGTTTTTTTTTTCACTAAGATTTATTTTATTGTTTTTGACAGAGACAGAGAAAGACAGAGAGAAGAGAGTGCCCACAGCAGTCTCCATAATTGAACTTCATCAGCTTTTGACCTGGTTTTGTTCCCCACAGTTGGGTGGGGGCTGCGCAGGGCAGGAACTGAGCTGGGGGCCTCCAGCATGGGAGGCACGCCCCCTCGAGTCAGGGGCTGAACAGGGGGGACGAGAACTGAATTGGGGGCCTTCCACATGGGAAGCACACCACAGTTCAGCATATGGGTTCACATGGACCAGGGCTGGGATTTGATCCTTGGTCCCCAGGGCTTCGAAGTGATCACTTAACCCACTGAGCTATTCCAGCTTCCCCGTTAAGTGCTTTGATCATAAACAGATGTTATATCTTGTCTAGTGCTTTTTCTGCATCAATTGATATAATCATATGGTTTTTATCTTTTATTTTGTTTATGTGGTGAATCACATTGATCGATTTGTGTATGTTGAACCATCCTTGTGCCCCTGGGATAAATCCCACATGATCATGATGTATAATTTTTTTAATGCATTGACGTCATTAGGTTTTTATATAATTTCACTCCACAGGTGGGCACAAGGCTGCACAGGACAGGAACTGGGCTGAGGGCCTCCTGTATGGGAGGCACACCCCTTCTGGGGGCCTCCTATTTGGGAAGCATGCCCATGGTGGGAGCCAAACCTGGGGCCTCTCCCAAAGGAAGCTTGCTCCAGTGAGAACCAAACTGAGGCACAGTTCAGCATATGTGTCCACACAGGCCAGGGCCAGGATTTGATCCTTGGACTCTGGGGCTGGAAGAGAAACTTTCAACCTGCTGAGTCATCCTGGCATCCCCTGATGATGTAATCTTAGTGCAGCAAATTTTGATCTTTCCAAACATTATTGTAAAATTTCTCACACTTCATGACACAATTTTGTTTTACAATTAGCATAGCCCTCATTATCACAACAGTTAATCTATATTGTTAAACTATAAGAGACCTAAAAAAAAGCAACCCTAAACTCATTGCAAAAGAACATGGAAAGAGGCACAAATAAATAACACTAATTATTGCATATAAAACATAAAAAACACTTGTGAATAATCCATATATCAAGAAAATACTTATAAAATATCACATGAGCAGAAAAAAAACCCAAAAACCTGTATGGCATACCACACTGAACACTCTAATGGAGGACTGCAATGGACAGACTGCAAAAAATCATAAATATACACCAAAAAGAAAAAAACAAAAGGAACAAACACCCCAACTGCTATCACAAAACAGTATATGCTAATGCCCCACCAGAATGCTTTGCTGTAATAAAAAAAAATAAAAGAAAGTTAACAGCCCATTGAACCAAAATATAAATCTGAAAAGTCTGAATCAAACTGAATGTAGGGCAAAAAGAATCCCTATGGGCAGAATGATGGTAGAAACAACAGTAATACTCACAGTCACTGCATCTGACATTCCTAACCTGATGGAAGCAAACAACCAGGTGAGCCCATTCAGTAGTTTGTGTGCATGGAGACCCTTCTGGCTCCCACAGGATGATTGGGGCTTAGCAACTGCCTCTTGAGTGCCCCACCACTGCAGACAAGCAAGGGATTGGTGTCTGATCATCACTAGCTCATGAAGCCTGGCCCTGACTGTATAAAGTAAATGGAACTTCCTCTTTTGTTACACTAGTAGTTCTACTGAATGCGTTGTTTAACATACAGCCTTCTGATAAATAAACAACCCGCAGTCAGTATTTTACAAAAATATTAAAAACAGGGCACAATGTCATGAAAAGCAAACTTCATGTAATGTGGAGGGTGAACAGAAAAACTTTGGTTAAAAGGCATTTTTTCACCAAGTGGGTAAATGAAGTTTGGCCCTTCGGTGAAAAATATTTGCTGGAGAAAGATTTGCCCCTGGAAGTTCTACTTTTGGACAGCGTGCCTGCCCGCTCTCCAGACTGGGAAGATGACTTCCTGGAGGAGTTCAGCTTCATTGCTGTAAGGTTCCTGCCCCCAACACTACTCCTCTCATCCAGCCCATGGACCAGCAGGTCATTTCAAACTTCAAAAAGCTGCCCATCAATGTGCTTTTCCAGAGGTGCTTTGAGGTAACCTCTGACACCTCATTGACCCCCACAGAATTCTGGAAGGAGCATTTCAATATCCTTTGCTGCCTTAACCTTATTGATAAAGCCAGGAACAAAGTCTTCTTAGAGGACAATGAATTCAGGATGGAAGAATTTGTGACCAGAAGCTGTGACTCAGAGACTTCAAAGGGTTTGAGACTGACCCTAAACCGACAGGTACAGAGGTGCAGCTGTACAGGTTGTTGTGTCTTTGGGCCGATTAATGGGTCTGGAGGTCGATGCTGCTGATGTTGAGGAGTCAATGGAGGAACATCGTGAAGAGCTCAGTGATGAGGAGCTGCAGGAACTACAGAGGCAGCAGCAGCAAGAGGCGGCTGAAGAGATTCCTTCAGGTGAGATGAGAGAAGGTGTCCCCAGTTCCTTGATCAAAGAGATGTGTGCAAGGTGGGCAGACGTTCAAAACTTAGTGGAGAAGTGACATCCAGACAAAGCTCTGACAAGCAGACACGTGAATTTATTGAATGACCAATGAATTTCACATTTTTGAGGAATTCTGAAAAGAAAACAGAAGCAGTCCTCATTGGACAAGTTTTTAGTGAAGGTGACAGAGAGTGTGTCAGAGCCTGTGGTGCCAGTTGGAAAAAGGCAGAAAAGAGAAAGGACACCTGAAGTACGAGTGCCCTGTGTTCTGTTGGAGGGGCCTCTCCTTCCAAGCAACCTCCACATAACCTCCTCTCCTCACCACGCACCTCCCACCATCATATCAGGCCCTGGACTCTCCTCAGTGCAGGTCAAGAGAAGTTTTATTTTATTTAATCTAATGATTTATTAATTTTTAGGTTTATTTCTCATGTAAAGTAATGATATACAACCTTATCTTCTTACATATTGCCTTTAAAATGTTCATTGTCTGGAATACTACTCAGCAATAAGAAATGATGAAATACAGTCATTTGTGACAACATGGATGGACCTAGAGACCATCTTATTAAGCAAAATAAGTCAGACTGAAAGAATCAGGAAACATATGACCTCACTTATAGGTGGAATATAAAACTGAAAGTAACAAAGACACCGAGACCCATGGACACACTCAATAGCTGGGTGATTGCCTGAGGGAAGGGAGGAGGGGGGAGGGAGAGAGGGAGGGGAGGTGGGAGAGGGCACCAGCATTATGGACACACTCAATAGTTTGGTGGTTACCTGGAGAGGGGGGACAAGGGGGGAAGGAGAGTTGTGGGGGGAGGTGGGAGTGGACACTGGATATATGGTGATAGAAGGGGAGCTGATTCTGGGTGATGGGCACATAATGCGATGCATGGGTGATGAGATGTGGACTTGTACATCTGGAAACTGTCTAAACGTTACCAATCAATGTCACCCTACTAAATTTAATAATAAATAAATAAATAAATAAATAATAGAAAAGTTCAGACATTCAGTTAAAAAAAAAAAAAGTTCATTGTCCTTGGTTTGGGAATGCATTAACTTTGTTCACTTTATTCCATATGGGAAAATTTATTCAGTATTTATCATTTTTTGTACTGGTCACACCTCGATGAGTACCGAGGTACCACTCTAATTACTTGCATTAGATTATATTAAATAAAGGATTCATGATATAATTATTAGTGTAATTACACTAAGGTTTGTACATGATTGCAACTAACAAGTTTATAGAGGGAACAATAGAAAAACGAAATACATCAAAGTCAGTGAAGTAGAGAATAAAGGAATATTAATATCTAGTCAAAGGAAAGAGAAAGAATAAGATGGTTGAAATAATTTTTTTTTTTTTTTTAGATTTTATTGTTTGACAGTAAGTGAGAGAGGGCAGAGGGCAGACCCACAGCAGTCTCCATAGTTGTCCATCATTAGTTGGGATGTGGTTTCATTCCACACAGGTGGAGGTGGGGCTGCATGGGGCAGGAACTGAACTGGGCGCCTCCCACAGAGGAGGAGAGCACCTTTGCCACTGCACCATCCTGCAGTTACCATTGTACCACAGCTTAACATATGAGTTTGCACGGGCCGGGGCTGGGAATCGAACCTCAGACCTCATGATGGCAAGGCAAGCACTCAACTGCTGAGCTATCCCAGCATCCAAATATTGATTTACTTTTAATGGCTGTATGATATATTCTATAGAATTGTTAATGAATATATGGAACATTTTTCTATCAATAAACATCTAAACAGTCTTTAATTTTTTTTATATTAAAACATAAATTGTATGGCTATTTCTGTGCATGGAAAGAAACTTCCATTCTTTTTTTTATAGAATGTAGCCAAAGTAGGTGGGAACAAAAACATCTAAATGTTAAGAGAAACTGCAAATGCTACTCCCATTTACAAATGTATTAATTTTTTTTAATCTACAACAGTGTCAGACATTATCAGTAGCCCATATTTTTGTGTTTCTGTATAAAGATTTAGGAATGTGTCAAATCCCATTGAGGGGAGACAAAATGCCTCCTGTGGATTATCTGCTGATTGGATTATCCACTCCTTTCCGATATAAAAGGGGACTCAGAGGCAGAAGTCACTGCATTTTCCTGCCAGCTCCAGGCTGTCTGCATCTCTGGGTGGGTCAGCAGCACAACCCTGCCACCATGGGGGACCCTGAAATCACTGGGATTACAAACCAGTCTTCTCTGGTGAGTACAGAATCCACACTGACATCAAGAGCGTCCATTTCTGTATTTTTTTTTTCTTCTGTTTAACCTCTTTAAATTAGCAGATGATAGCTCTTAAAACAAGAAGGTATCCCATTGAAAGTTATTTGTTCAGTAATGTTCAAGATATTGTACTCCATTTATAAAACTTTCTTGGGATAACAGGCCTGATGCTTTTTCTTTTCTTTTCCTTTTTTTAACCAACATCATCACTAGGAATTGGAAGTTGTATTTGGTCCTGCCCTATTTAAATTGTTCTCTCTGGGAATATTTTTACCCCCAAAGTGCTAGGTCATTTAAACAAAAATTTAGTTCTGTATTCAAATTAAATGTCTTCAGTTAGTTCTTTGCTAATCTCTTCATCAGTAATTGTATTAGTTACTTTCTTTCTCTCTTTATTCTTTCTATCCTCTCTTCCTCCACCCCTTTCTCCCTGTCAGTGCCGGCCTTACTGTTTCTCACATCACTTGCTTATACCTAATACTACATTAGACATTCATTGGTCTATTTAGCTCTTTCCTCTCACTGTTAAAATAAACAGGGGCACTGGCTTTATTGAGTTACATTCAGAATCACAGGTTTTATACACAATGTGGCATATAATAAAAGATTTAGATGCTCTATAAATAAGAGGAGAAAATAACTTTCTCTCCAAACTGGAACATCTTGAGTAATAAAAGTATTAATAATTATGGCAGGACAACAGGAATAAAGTGAAGTTTATGGTTTTCTTTCAAAAAGAAATACCTTCTGACAAAGCTGGGATGGCTCAGTGGGTTAGGCACTCACTTTGCAACCCCAGGGACCAAGGATCAAATCCTGGCCCCAGCTCGTGTGGACCCATATGCTGAACTGGGGTGTGCTTCCCATGAGGGAGGCCCCCAGTTCAGTTCTCACCTTCTGGTTCGGCCCCTGGCTCAAGGAGGGTGTGCCTCCCATGCGGGAGCCCCCACCCACCTGTGTGGAACAAAACCATGTTGAACACTGATGACGTACAATTATGGAGACTGCTCTGCCCCCCTTCTCTCTGTCTCTCTCTGTCTCTCTTTTGTCAAAAACAAGAAAATAAATCTTAAAAAAATACCTTTTGAAGATAAAAGTGAAATATTTGAAAGGAAAGGTGCACTAATTAAATTTACATTTTAAATAGAACATTGAGACTAGCATTTTATAACTCATTACGGAGAGAATTTGAAATTGTAGGCAGTGATAACAGTCAAGAGATTATATCACTGTGTAATTGTGGTTGAGCCAATTCCTTTGAAATATTAGGAAGTATTTTTTGTTTAAATAATTTCTTTTAGCAAATATATGTGAGCACCATTTAAGGGCAGAGTGATAAGAGAATATGGCAGTATCGAGCATTAAAGTCCACATTAGAATTCTCTTCATGAATACCCAATTTAGTGAGAAAGACAATATGAAAGAAATAGGAAATCTGAAAGATACCCAAGAATTATTCAAAGGTTGAGAATCTTTACATGGATTCAGGAGATGGGTATACAGAATGTGAGGTGGCAGGGTATCCAGAATGACTCAGGTTTAGACAAGATATTAGCACCAACAAGTCACTTTAGGGGACACTGAGATAACGATGAATTATTTGGGAAACTGGTTGGTTTAATGTGGCACCTGGTCATTGTGAGTTGAGTCACAAACATTATCACAGGTTGATGGATATTTGGGTCTCAGGGTTGAAGTCTGATTGTGCAGATTCTGTGGGCACTCATAGTTCATTACTGGTATTTGAAACCAAGGAAATAGATGGGCTTATCTAGAAAGGATGTGAATGTAAAACAAATGTGAGAGCAGAACTGACTTCTAAGAAGCATCAATTGTGTTAAGTTGGATAAAGGAGGGGAAATTAACAGGGAAGAATAGGAGAAGAGAAGGAAGAAAAATCAGGGCAGTAAAAATGGTTATTTACAATGGAGGTATCTGTAAAAAAGAAAGAAAAGAGAGAGAGAAGAGAAGGGAAGGGAAGGAAAGGACAGGAAAAGAAAAGAAGCTGTGGTGGGAATATGTTTCTGAATTACTTATTTATGAACCAGAGAATATTTGAGGGAAGTTGAGATTTGGGTGGGCGAGTGAAAGTGAGATGAAGCACCGAAGAACTATGGAAACTAGGTGTGTCCTAAAGCAGAGTGAAAAGGAGATGAATCAACACCTGAAGTCCTGGATACAAGGAAACCTGTGATCCCTGTGTCCAAATGATGGTGGGTTAGGGGTACCACTATATCCATGGTTGGCGTTGACAAGGATGGGAAGACGGAAATGTCCTCAGTGGCAGATGGTGGGAATGGTCTGGAGCTGACATTGGGTAGTGACTGTGAGCTTTCTGTCCTTGACACATCTGAGTTTATTGTCTCAGGCTGGTTCTCAATGTGTGGTGGCTGCGCTGGCAACACCAGCATTACCTGGGGACACACGGAAGTGCAAATTCTTGTCCCCGGCCCGGGCCTACTTGGCTGAGGTTCAAAAACCTAAGTTTTAACAGCCCTCCAGATGACTGTGATGTGCAGCGCAACTGGAGACATTTCGCGGGTGGGGGAGAGGAGGGTGGAAGATCCAAACGAACCCAAAGGCTTCACCTCCCATTTTATTTCAACTCCACATGTCGTTTTGTTTTCAAAGGGGAAGCTCAAAATCAAAATGATGCCCCGGATTTTGAAGGAGAAAAGACAAGTCCATTTAGCCAAGACCAAGCGGAGACGCGAAAGGTCTGCGCCTTCGCTGAGGCTGACCAGCTGCATTTTCAAGAGCCGGGTCACAAGGATTACTTCCCATCCTGGCAACCAGGTCCGGCGCAGGCTATGGGAGGAGTCCTTGGAGAAGCCCCAGCAAGTCTGCGCGTACAGCCGGCTGCGGGGACTCCAGGCGCGCAGCAGTGAAGGACAACTTCTGAGTCCTTTCGACATCACGGGTATCATTGGAATAATCGCGCCGGGAAGTGCTGGCGCTGGGTCCCTCCCCAGCCGCTCTGAGCCCCTGGCTGCTGGGTCTTCAGACGGGGCAGAGATGATCCCAGGAGCCGGGCTCGGTCTCGCACAGCTTCGGTGCAAACAACCGGTAACACCTGCAGATATCCAGCGGCAGACCCGAAAAGTGAAAAAAGCAAGAGCGAGACTGGCCGTGGCCTTGGAGGCAGACAGGCTGGCCAGCGAGGCGGAGAGAGCGAGCAGCCAAGAAGGCTGCTGACGCTGCGTGAGACCGCGCAAGGCCGACTGAAGACGCCGCCGCGGGGCCCCGGGACGCGGCGCGCTGCGCGTGGCCCCCGACGCCGTGCGCTGCGCGTGGCCCCGGGACGCGGCGCGCTGCGCGTGGCCCCCGACGCCGTGCGCTGCGCGTGGCCCCCGGACGCCGTGCGCTGCGCAGCCGCCCGCAGTTCCCTATCTCCAGGAATGTCAACCCTGTTTCTTGCTCTGGACTGTGGTGCTTTGTTATATTAAAATTGCTTTATTAAACTCTTGAGAGACGAAAATACAGTGGATGGTTTTGTGGGTGAGAGACTGGGTTTCATGCGACAAGAAAAGAGATCTTGTCTTTGTACACCTCTTTTTCTCTACCGTGATTTCTCGTCACCGTGATAGTAAATTCTACAGAGGTCACTTAGCTTGAGGAAAGGTTTCGTGAGTTTAGCTATAATATTTTTTTTATGATACTTACACTCAAGTATCATTAAAAAAGAAAAGATGACACGTGTTCTAAAGAGATTATTTTTTAATGTTAATTTGGTTCCATAAAAATCTAATTTTATTGAGCTTGCTTTTATATTTCTAACATAAATTGTATTCTTTTTTTTTTTTTTTTGCCAAGTTCTAATTCAAATATAAGTCACTTTTATATCCTTTAATTAGCACTTATGCCACCTGTTACATCCTCATCTGAGACCTAGAAATCATCTGGGCGATTTTGTAACGGAGTTAACCACGGAATCTTAGGAAGGGAATGTTGGCTGGAAACAGCTTCCATGGAGAGAACTTTGGCAGCAGGCTCATGGCCATCACCCTGACAACTCAGTCTCCAGTCGAAGACACTTAGCCACCTGCTCACAGCATAGGGCACGTCGAAATTATTCAATCCACTTGTGATGAACAATATTCAGTGGAAAAAAGTATCAAGTTACAGACGTGAGACAAGGGGACTCTCTCTAGGTCAAGATGGAACAGGAGTGGTGTGAGTTTGGAATGACAGGGCATTTTCTGGACTTCCTTGAAATTTTGATAGAGCAGTTCTAGCAGAGGTGGAAGGAAGCCTGATTTCTGAGGGTCGAAGTCTGACTGAGAAACAGAAGTGGAGAGTGATCTGAAGTGGCTACACCAGGACTCTCTTGGTACCAAGTCTGATGCTAGGAAACGACTCTGGGGCTACACCTGTCCTCATTCACACAACCGGCGAGACAGTGACAGGGCTCCCTGTGCCCACCTTTGAGATGACACCAGGTTTCTCAGGTCATATTCAGGAAACGCTGTGGTCTGAAACAGGTGCACCTAACAAATCTCGCTAAGTGGATCGGCCTGGCTATACCTAATCTACTCCTTGGGCATCAGCACCCGTCTCCCCAGCGCAGGCCATTTCCAGCTCTTAAGCTTCCCATCTCAAGCTGACTGCCTGCTCTCTGGGAAACATGTGAACGCAACACCCGTCCCACACTGGAAATTCTGTGTTGCGACCCCAGGTGACTGTGGTGAAGAAATAACAGAACCCAGAGCCCATGTCATGAGGAAACCCCAGTGTCACATCAATAGCAGCTCTGCACCTAGAAGCATATTTCACAATAGTCTCAGAACTAGCAGTGATGTCGTAAGGACATGCCCTGCCTCATCCTAGCTCTAGAGTCTCCTAGGAGCCCAGCTTTCCCTAAATGATCTTTTCCCTAAGAAATTTTCCTCACCCATTGCTTTCCCAGGTTTATAGTTCACTGCTGCCTGTCCCTTCCACCATCCCTTGCCCCAGGAACCTTCAGTAAATAATGACACCATCTGGAAGGTCACCTTCATCCGAGGGGGAGAAATGTAGGTCAGCTTGTGTTCTGCTGCCTCAGGGAACCAAACAGACAGGTCATTGCCATCCAGCCACATAATCACACTATATTAAGGACAAGGTCCAGGAAGCCAGGGTGGCGCAGCAGGTTGAGCGCTCATCTCACAGCCCTGGGGTCCGAGGATCGAGTCTTGGCCCGGCCTGTGCAGACTCATATGCTGAACTGGGGTGTGGCTCCCAGTTCACTTATCACTGGGGTGAGCTTCCCATGTGGAAGGCCCCTGGTTCAGCTCCCACCCTGGGGCGTGCTTCCCATGTAGGAGGCCCCCAGCTCGAGAGGGTGTGCCTTCCATGGGGAGACCCTGGCCCAGTTTCTACCCTGAGCAGCCCCAAGCCCCCAGTATGGTTCCTGCCTTGCACAGTCCTGCGTCAACCTGTGGAGTGAAACTGTATCAAAAACTAATGACATCCAACTATGGAGACTGCTATGGGCCTTCTCCATTCTCTCTCTCTCTCTCTCTCTCTTTCTTTCTGTCAAAAACAATAAAATCTTTAAGAAGAGCTGATTCTGGGTGATGAGCACATAATGCAATGCATAGATGATGTAATTTAGAGTTGTACACCTGGAAACCATATTGCCAACCAATGTCACCCCAATAAATTTAACAATAAAAAAATAAAAATAAAATCTTTAAAAAAAAAAAAAAAGAATAAAGGATAAGGTCAATGTTATCACCTGACACCAGAGAGCCACACAGGAATCTGGGTTCCCATCCTTACATCCTCACAATGTAACAGGTAGTATAAGGGCTAATTATATTAAATGTCTGAATTAGTATCTGAAACAAAACAAAACAAAACAAAACACTGCTGTGCTGGGGAATGGCAGCTTGTAGGCAATATCCTAAAATGCCACGTGGCTTTCCCTTTCCTACCCAAATTCAGCCACCTTTTTTTTTTGTTTTTTCTCTTTCAACAATCACTGCCCTGGATCTGTATGTTTTTATTCTATTCCACAGTTCTGAAGCAGTTGTTCTGTTTTGTGTTCCCTACTGTGCCACTGCTGTTAACATGACTTGGAACATATTTTGACATTTCACCTTTGTTTTTCTTTTTTAAAATTTATTTTATTGTTTTTGAGAAAAAGAGAGAGAGAGACAAGATAAAGACAGAAGGGGGAGGGCCCAGAGTAGTCTCCATAGTTGTACATCATCAGTTTTCGACATGGTTTTGTTCCACACAGGTGGGCAGGGGCCACACAAGGCAGGAACTGGGCCAGGGACCTCCCACATGGGAGGCAGGCCCCCTCGAACCAGGGGCTGAACCAGGGGCCTCCTACATGGGAAGCTCGCCCTTGCGAGAACCGAACTGGGGCCACAACCCAGTTCAACATATGGGTCTGTACAGGCCCCAGGCCAGGATTTGATCCTCAGAAGCACAAACGCTTAACCCGCTGAGCCATCCTGGTTTCCCCATATCACTTTTTCTTTATTCACCCTCACTCCTTTTTTTTTTGTTGTTGGTTGGTTGCTTGGCTGCTGTTTGAAAATTCTTACTTTGCAAAATTTCTTCTTTGTATAAATGTAAGAATTAACATCACAATTTAAAAATTATATCATGTTATCTTCATTAATTGAATCAGGTACTTTTGAGGAAAGCAACCCCTGCGATTTTGCTACCACTCAGATCTGCCTGGGCCATGAAGGTTGAGTGTATACACTGTACAGATGAGGCTGGTGTAACCCCTTCTGGTCTCACTAGGCACAAGATGGTTGTGTCCAAGACGGAGTGCACCACCCCAGTTGAATAGGAAGAGGCAGTGGGCTGAAAAATGCCCACCAAAAATTGTGTCCACCCAGAACCTCAGAGTTTGACTTCATGTGGAAACTGGGTCCTTGATGGTGTGATTAATTGAAGACCTGAAGACAAATTCATCCTGGATTTAGGGTGGGCCCTAAATTCAATGACTGGCATCCTTGTGAGGAGAGGACACAGAGACATGGAGAGAAGAAGACCAAGTGAAAGATGGAGGTTGAGATTGCAGTTACGGTATGCTGCAACAGCTGAGGAATGCAAGGGCCCCCAGGAAGAGGCAATGGAGGACACCCTGCTGTTGATAAAATGAATCACTGTAGGCCACCCCCCCATTAGTTCTCACTCAAACCATCAAAGTCTAATAGTCCCTTATCTTAAAAGTTTCAGCTATCACATGGCTTATTATATAGGTGTCCTGGAGACCATTGATTGTGCTGGATGCCATCGTTTAAATTTCTCAGGTCCCCAATTCTCATACCTAAGCACTTACATATTTTTACTGTACCTCACTGACATCATGGTCTACATCTGGGAGTTAGTCAGGAATGACTTAACTGCATGAGAGAGAAAACCCAACTAAAATTAACTTAAAATAATTTAACAAACTATAAAGGGAAGAAAAGATTCAATGAGGGAAGGAATCAGCTCATGTTAATGGGACTTGAGGAGTAGATACATCCAGGTACAGGTATTTTCAGAATACAAATGAGGGGGCAGGTCTAGTCCTGACCATCCTCATGCCCACCTACGAGGCTTTCCTTTTAGGTGGACTCAAACCCTGTCAGTGACTCTAACACTGTGACCTCACACAGCCCCACTTCCCAGAACTCCAGGTCTCACAGGTAAAAACCCTGTGTGCATCCAGTTCCACCTCCTGTTCCATAAAGGGTCTTGTCTCCTGATCCTATTGGACCAGAGTAGGCCACATGACCGCCGTCCCAGGGCAGTGAGGGGTGGGATAGGAATATGTAGATTAGCTCGTGATTGCAATGCAAGCACTCAACCCCTGAGCTATCCCAGCATCCCCTGAGTTTAAAATTTTTGATACTGCCCCATAGGGTGGGCACATATTATGCCTAAAACTAAGAGATTCCACTATTATGAGCTATATAAATTTGGGTAAGATTTGTGCTTATTTTTCTTCATTTGCACAGTGGGAGGAATATATAGGCAGGGGATCATATGAGATACAAATAATTATAAATCATATAATCTCTATACTGCTTAGAAAACATAAATGAGCACTGAAAAACAGCAACCAAGTCTGGATTTCTTTTGCTGTGCAATGAAACAAAAGCTGTAAACTTTTAACCCATGTTTCATAACACCTCCTGGAAATGTAAACACATGGAAATGATCCCCCAAAACAGCTAAAATGGGTTTTGGAGTCTTTTTTTTTTTTAATATTTATTTAATTATGAGAGAGAGAGAGAGAGAGAGAGAGAGATACAGAACTGAACTGGGGGAGCTCCCAGTTCAGCATATGGTTCTGCACGGGCCGGGGCCGGGTTTCGATCCCTGGTCCCCGGCACTGCAAAGTGAGCACTTAACCCACTGAGCCACCCCGGCTTCCCCTGGTTTTGGAGTCTTCATGCATCATTGAAACAAAAACCTTCCAGCTACTCCTCTTATACTTGTAAGAAGGAGTGGAAATTTCCTCAGTTTTAGGATGTCAAATATACCTCCTTGCCACCACATTAGGGTATATTACTCAAAATAATACCCTTTTAAAAAGATTTATTTTATTATTTTTGACAGAGCAAGAGACAGAGACACAGAGAGAGACAGAGATAAGGGGGAGGTCCCAGAGCAGTCTCCATAGTTGTACATCATCAGTTTTTTACATAGTTTCATTCCACACAGGTGGGTGGGGACTGCCCACATGGGAGGCACGCTCCCTTGAGCTGGGGGCCAAACCAGGGCCCTCCCACATGGGAAGCTTGCTCTGGCAAGAACCAAACTGGGGCCACACCCCAGTTCAGCATATGGGTCCGCAAGGCATAAGGGTCCACACAGGCTGGGGCTGGGATTCGATCCTCGGACCCTGGGGCTGGAAAGCGAGTGCTCAACCCACTGAGCTATCCCGTCTTCCCTTTAAAATTATACTCTTAACTGCAGTTCATAGGTCTTTTTGTTATTTTCTTTTTTAAGATTTATTTTATTGTTTTGACAGAGAGACAGAGACAGAGACAGACAGAGAGAGAAGGGGGAGGGCCCAGAGCAGTCTCCATAGTTGTATATCATGAGGTTTCAACATAGTTTCATTGCACACAGGTGAGTGTGGGGCCACACAGGGCAGAAACTGGGCTGGGGGCCTCCCACTTGGGAAGCACAACCCAGTTCAGCATATGGGTCCACACAGGCAGGGCCGGGACTCAATCCTCAGACCCTGGGGCTGCAAGTTGAGTGCTCAACCTGCTGAGACATCCTGGCATTCCCCTTTTTAGTATTTTAACCAGGAAATTACACTGGATTTGTAGATATTACTCTACTCACAAAAGAGCCATAATGGGCTACAATTGTGCAGATGACCAGAACACTTCCCCAATCTGAGATAGCTTGAAGGTCATGGGGTATGAATTATGTCATTTTAAATAGCAGCAATGGGGGAAGCTGGGATGGCTCAGTGGGTTAAGCGATCACTTTGCAGCCCCAGGGACCGAGGATCGAATCCCGGCCCTGGCCCGTGTGGACCCATATGCTGAACTGGGGAGTGCTCCCAGTTCAGTTCTCACCGGGGTGAAGACTCTGGCCCAGTGCCTGCCCTGTGCAGCCTCGTGCCCACCTGTGAAATAAAACTATGTGGAAAAACCAATGATGTACAACTATGGAGACTGTTTGGGGCCCTCCCCCTCTCTCTGTCTCTGTATCTCTCTGTATCTCTCTCTCTCTCTGTCAAAAACAATAAAAATAAATCTTTAAATGGCAGTAAAAGGATATGGTTTTTCAAAAAGCAATTTAAATATTTCCAACAGATGTTAATATAAATACCACAAATACCCATGGCCCAATCCAATGGGAAGACTCACATCCCGCATACCTATGTCCATACCTATAACCAAATAGCACGTGCTTTAATACTTATAACCATGGCTACAATGACAAAGATGAACCATGTCTATACCTTTATCTTTATGGAGAACCATTGCTGTAATCCCAGGAAGGCAGGAATGTCAGTATTGCTATCCATTCTTTACATCCACACCCGAGCAGATCCTCAAAGTATAAGATGTATTAGATCAGGAGTGTCCAAACTTTTGGCTTCTCTGGGCCACACTGGAAGAAGAATTGTCTTGGGCCACACATAAAATGCACTAAGACTAATGATAGCTGATGAGCTAAAAAAAAAAAAAAAGGAAAAAAATCTCATGATGTTTTAATTAAGAAAGTTTATAAATGTGTTGAACCGCACTTGAAGCTGTCCTGTGCCTCCTGTGGCTCATGGGCCACAGGTTGGACAAGCTTGTACTAGATGATGGGAAAAAAAAATAGCCAATAATGACATTCTCACTCACTGAAGCCCCTACCCTCCATAAAGCAGCTATGAAATCCACCCAGTTCTCTATGATCTCATCTATCATTGTTTCCTTTCCTTCAAAGCCCTTATTTTATTTCTTAGAAACCAAACCTTTCTCATTGAATCATCTCTCTATTCCCACAAAAACCTAAGTATCTTGAGTGCAAGAACTTCTTTCATGCCTGTATACACATAGTCTAGAAAGCCTAAATTGGGTATGTTTCTAGGAATGTGTCCATTTCTTCTAGGTTATCCAATTTGTTTGCCTATAAATGTTCATGATAATCCATATTGATCCTTTTTTAAGCATTCATTTCAAATGTCCTTTTTTATTTCTTTTTTTTTTTTTAAGATTTTATTGATTTTTGACAGAGAGAAACAGAGACAGAGAGAGATAGAGAGAAGGGGGAGGGCCCAGAGCAGTCTCCATAGTTGACAGCATTAGTTTTCCATATAGTTTCACTCCACAGGTGGGCAGGGGGCTGTGCAGGGCAGGAACTGGGCCAGGAGCCTCCTGCATAGGCCCCGGCAAGAACGGAACTGGGGGCACACCCCAGTTCAGCATATGGGTCCGCCTGGGCCCAGTCCAGGATTTGATCCTCAGTCTCCAGGGCTGCAAAGTGAGCACTTAACCTGCTGAGACATCCCAGCTTTCCTGTCCTCTTTCATTTCTGATCTTATATACTTGACTATCTCTTCTTTTGATAGTTTGCTAGGGGTTTGTCAATTTTGTTTATCATTTCAAAAGACCAATATAGTTTTGATATTTTCTATTGTAATTCTATATTTTATTTAACTTATTTCTGCTCTAATATTTATTATTTCTCTTTACTAACTTAAGGTTTAATTTGTTGTTCTTTTGCTAGTTTCTTTAGGTATACATTTAAGTTGTTATTTTGATATCCTTTTTTCAAAGATTTATTTTATTGTTTGAGAGATGAGAGATAGAGATAGAGGTAGAGATAGATATAGAGAGAGAAGGGAGAGGGCCCAAAGTAGTCTTCATAGATGTACATCATTAGTTGTAACATGGTTTCATTCCACACAGGTCAGTGTGGGGTACACAGGGCAGGAACCAAACTGGGGCCTCCCACGTGGCAGGTAAGAACGTTTGGCCACTGAGCCATCCTGGTGTTACCAGTAGCACTGCAATTCAGCATATATGGACTGGGGCCAGGAGTTGAACCCTGGACCTTGCAATTGCAAGGTAAGCACTCAACCACTAAGTTATTCCAGCACCCCTATCTTTTTTAATATAGATGTTGGGATGCCAGGATAGCTCAACAGGTTGAGCACTTGCCTTGCAATTGCCAGGTCCAGGGATCAAACCTACATGCTGAACTGCGGCACATCTGGTAACCACTAGGATGGTGGCAAAGGTTCTCGCCTCTCATGAGGGAGGCCCCAAGTTAGACTCCGCCCCATGTGGCCCCACATCAACCTGTGTGGAATGAAACCATGTATAAAACAACAAAAAAAAAACGTGATGATGTGCAACTATGGAGGCTGCTCTGGGCCCTCCCCTCTTCTGTCTCTCTGTCTCACCTGCTCTCAAAAACAATAAATCTTAAAAACAAAATAATAAAATAAATATTTTAAAATACGTTTTACTACTCTTTGTTTCATCTCACAAATTTTCATCGTGTTGTAATTTTTTATTGTCTTAAAATATATATATTTTTAATTTTATTGTTAAATTTATTGGGGTGACATTGATTGGTAATAATTAGATAGTTTCCAGATGTACAAGTCCACATCACATTACCCACGCATCACATTATGTGCCCACCACCCAGAATCAGCTCTCCTTCCATCACCATATATCCGGTGTCCACTCACGCTTCCCCCTTAAAATATTTTTAAAATCCACTTTTTAAAAGTGAATTTACTCTTTGACCCATTGATTGTCCATGAGTGTTTTAATTTCCACATATTTGTGAATATTCACAATAAGATTTAAGGCAAATAGGCCTTTCGTGTGAGGTTGTATGACTTCTTGAATAGATGTTATTAATAGTTGCTTTATCAGTAGGTGTTCTTGTGTTTCTCCCCTGGTGCCTTTAAGGACACCACTAAATGTATATTTCCCACCAAGAAACATGGCAGGAAGGCATTTGGGTGGGAAATTATTCTCTTACGTTATGACTAAGCCTATCATTTTCTGGGACAGAATCCCTGGACTATGAACTTCAGGTTCTTAACATTGATTCCTGCCCTTTTGTCAGTGAGGAAATTTGAAGGCTCTGGGAGTTGTTTGATGGCTCCTTCCACAACCAGATCAGGTTTTGGCCAAATCATTTTCTTTGAGGGATGGCTTAAGTTACAGAGAACAGAATGCTTTTCATATACATCAAAATGTCCTCCCCCACCATTTGCTCCATGCAGTATGAGGCAATTTTTTCTAGTCTTCACAGTGAAAACCTGCTTGGGTTCCTCTAAGAAAAATTCATGAATTTGGAGGTTAACCCTAAGACCAGACCCACTAAAACTTTAAAGGTTCAAGCTGGTCCACACGGTGTCTCCAGCCAATTCTTTATTAACAATTTGTTTTCCTAGAGGTTGCTGGCTCCCCTTGTTTCTTCTGAGGTCAGTGGTATCTCCCTCTATTCATCTCTTATTCTGTAGGCATTGCTTTGCTGTGTGACCTCCAATCTCTTATGATCTGTGAAGGGGTGTTGTTTTTCAGTTTTTCTTTTGAGAAGATGAGAAAGATCACTTACAGCTCTTTTCGTATCAGAACAGAAACCATCCATTCACTTCTGTTGCTTTGTATTTTTCCTTGTGACAAAATAGCATTTTTGCTTATTGATTCTGATGCTAGGGACCATGTGGATGGTTTCAAAGTCTTTCTTTCATGACCACTTCATCTAAAAACATTATCATGCTAGGATCTCTGCATTTGGATTTTATCATCATCTTATAAAAATTTCCTACCCTGAACACCATTTTTGATGGATTACCTTCTGTTTTATCATAGTCTTTGCGCAGGCAGGATTACCACACCCAAAAGGGATGTGGTGTCAAAACTGATATCACCACTTGTGTAAAGTTACTAGAAAGATGTTTATTAATCAAAGGTACTCTCTAAGGAGAGTAAGGCAAGGGTACATTGGTCCAGGTGGCTCGTGCAGAGAATGGGTGGCCCTTTCAGGTACGTCCACATAGAGGTTGCAGATTTCAAGAACTAACCTTCCTAGGTGCTGACCCAAAAAAGGACATGCATCAACCTTTGTATCTGGTTTATCCATTGTGGGCCAGACACAGTGAACAGGTATCTGAAGCCAATTGAGTCAAATATCAAAAACAAAGTCAGTGTCTTTAACGTTTTCTCCTGAGGTTTGTTAAGTGTTTGAGCCAAAACTCATCAATGAATTTAAATTTGAACATTAAATTAAAAGCCATGTGTGTATAGTCAATAATATCACAAAAACTATGTACTATATGGTGTCAGGTGGACACTAGACCTATTGGAATACTTCATAAATTCTATAAATGCTTACCTACTGGGCTGTACACCTAAACATAAATAAAATAAATAAAAATAAAAGCCATGTGAAAAGCACAGTAATCTATTATAATTAAGGTGATGAAGCCTCAAAAATATTTAAATATAATCATCCCAGGATGTTAGCAAGATCCAGGAAAGTGTGTCAAGATGGTTTCCAAATTGTAATTAAATTATGTCAATAATGTTATTGTCTGAATTTGTTGTCTTGTTTATTGTGTTACTGGTGGCACCTTGCCAGTGTAGCCTACACATAGGCAGCAAGCAGCCCTTTCAGGGGAACAGAACTCTCCCTGGTTGCTAATAAGTAGTCCAAAGCCAAGTGGTCATCTGCTAACTTGACTGCTGGGTTTTCCTTCAAAGAAAACATCTGGAGCATTAGCGGTTACACATAGTTTGAGTGTTTTGGACATTTTTTGTTTGGTATTATTTGTATATGATAAACATATATTGATATGTTTGCTGCATGACACCATGTCTACTCATGTCAGTACCACTAATGCCCAATGAGTGTCTGAGTGCAATTGGTAGGAAAGTAGAACATTTATGTTAGGTGAGCCAGAGGGGTTTTGAAGGAGGGTGCCCCAAAATAAAATATTGACACATAGGGTACACAGGCTACAGATGATGTTACATGGAAGACTCGGGAGTGGGATGTACTTGGGGTGGCTGAGGTGCACTATTCCAACACACCACAGACCGCAGCCTGACCATTCTTTTTTTTTTTTTAAAGATTTATTTATTGTTTTTGACAGAGAGAGAGATACACAGTCAGAGACAGAGAGAAGGGGGAGGGCCCAGAACAGTCTCCATAGTTGCACATCATTGGTTTTTCCACATAGTTTCATTCCACTGGTAGGCGGGGCTGCACAGGGCAGGAACTGGGCCGGGGTCTCGCCCCAGTGAGAACTGAACGGGGGGCACTCCCCAGTTCAGCATATGGGTCCACACAGGCCGGGGCCAGGATTTGATCCTCAGTCCCCAGGTCTGCAAAGTGAGCGCCTAACCCACTGAGCCATCCCGGCTTCCCCAGAGTGACCATTCTGACAGGAATGTCCAGTATAGAAAGGCTCCACATAGAAGGTGCCAGTAAGCCTAATGATCACAACAAAGTTATTGGCCCCAAAGACAAGATAAAATCTTTCTAATGCCTCAAACAGCAGGAAGACCAATCAATAAGAACAAGGTTTAAAGAAGTCATTAAAACATCCTAACAGGTTGGTAGACTGAGGTCAAGAGAGAGCTCGAAGGACCACTGAATGCCCTTCTCAAGAGGCCAGTGTTTTGTATTTTTAAAACTGAGTTGACAATATCAATAATTTCTAGTGTCTTGGTGAGTCCTTGCATATTGGTTTCAGCAGGGTCATTATGATAGGATGAGTAACTAACTTCAAGTATCTGCCATGGTCAGAGCACAGAAAGTAGCCAGCAGAGGGCATGAGATGCCCTAAAATATGTTTGCCATTAGCTATAGAAACCCCTTCCTTGGTCTGGAAAGTAAGCCCATTGACTGTTACTAAAGGCATGTTTTTTCACTTCAGGTGCATTGGTCAGTCACTAAGTTTTAGCCATGGCAGAGATGGGAACTCCCTTGAATTTTGACTAATATTTAGATTACTGACCTCTAAATGATTAACAATTAGGAGGGCTCACTGGGTCACAGTAAATACCATTATATCTCAGGTGTGCAGATGTGGCCAGAAATTTGAGTCAATTTATCTATCTGAATAATGAAATGAGCCTCCACAGATTAAGGTTAATAAGTGCAGAGTAAGAAGTTACCTTTATTTATAGTTGGAAATTGGGAGCTAGTTATTCTGTTAGTTATGCAAAAGTGGCTAACTTACATAAAAAGTTGATGCTATTGGTGGGACCACATAGCTAGGTTATTGTCAAGGGCCAAAGTATCTGTAAAAATTGTGCAGATGGGTTTGATTCTTAGCCAGTGAATTCTCTAATGCTAGCACAATATCCTGGAGTTTGACTAATGGATCTGATGCTTGGGTCCAATCTTTGCTCAGGATGGTCTCTTAGATCTAGAGACAGAATGCAACATCTCTGCAGTGGACTCCATCAGGTGTGGTGGCAGCATACTGTCTATAAAGTACAGGGTCCTGCAAAAGTAATGCCCCTTTTTTACGAGCTGGGAATCTATACCAAATCTTTTATTACAAAATCATAAGCATATACTTCTGTAATATAACAATAACTACTTTTTAAAGGGCGTTACTTCTGCTGGACTCTGTATATGCACTACCTGGTTATTCATGTGATCCTAAGTGGCACCTGAAGAGGCCCAAGTGTCTAGAAAGGTGACCTCTTCAATGAGTAGGACAGATTGCATCAATGTAAGGGAAACACACTCCCTCCCATTAGTGGGCTATGCCAGAGAGGCCAACTAATGCTGTATCTACGGTATACCTTTTCAATGAGGAGCCTCCGGTTAGCAAGCCTGAGGGGTCCTGCCTTCATGACCCAGGGTAAAATGGGAAGTTGGCTGTGGAGTGTCATCAACTCAGGGCCTGGGAGGGCCTTCGTTTGGTCTGTTTCCAGCAGTACTTCTCTAATTGTGTGTGTGTACAGCACCAGTTCAATAACATAGTTTCTGGCACAAGAATGCCTTGGGTGGTTTGGTCCACTGTGGGTGGTTTAGGGCTTTTGGATGCATAAAAGGAGGCTGCTAAAGCTGCTATGGTAACAGGGTTGTGGAGTGGGAAAAGACAATGGACTGTTACACTGACAAATTCTAGAAGGATCTGTTTCCCCTTTCAAAGCCAGTTTAAGTTAAAGGATTGTGTGAATGAGTAAACCAATCTCATATATACACAAGGGACGCCACCCCCCACTGCCTCAAAAAGTAAACAGATTTATAAAAAATTGTGTATTTATTTTTACGTTTCAACTTCAGTCACCTTCAAAGTACTCTTCATTTGATGCAATACGCCTACCGAGATGCTTTTTCCACTGCTCAAAACAGTTTGTGAACTCCTTGATTTCGATGCCTTTTAGTGCTTCTGCTGTTATTTCATCTCTTCTACATCAGCGAAATGTTTCCCTTTAAGCCAAGGGCTTTTTCATTGGGGGAAAAAAAAGTCTCTTTGGGTGAGATCTGGTGAATAGGGAGGGTAGGGCACAGGAGTAATGCTGTTCGCTTGTTTGTTTTTGTCAAAAACTGCTGAATACGCAGAGTGATGTGGGTAGGTATGCTGTCATGCCGCATGCTGTTGTGTAAGGCATCCATTATGAGATGGGCAAACACACTGAAAGTCTCCCAAAAAAACCTCACTGAAGCTGAACACAGCCTCTCACAACAAGGCCAGCTGGTGCTCTAATGCACATGGGTTCCTAGAACACTCACCTAGTGGGAGAAGCCTATACTACAAGGGACCCATCTGCCAGAAGATAATTCCTGGTTTTTTGTTGGTTTGTTTGTTTTTTGGTCCCCACTGTACAATGGCTTACTTTGCTGTGGTCGATGGAATATGCCCATGACAGAGGTTCTGGCAACTGCTTCTCTCACCCTCTCAACTCGTACCCCCTGGGTCTGAAAAATTTTCCAGAGTGGGACATGTGTGGATTTCTGAAGATGTTTCCAAGGTAGCAGCAGGCACAGAGTGGCCTTGAGTTGGGAAACAAAGAGCTGGAAATGGTCTGTGGAGACAGTGGAAGGAAATGATGCGGATGCCCATGACTAAGGACAGATCCCACGTGGGATACACCTTTATGTTTCAGAACCACACACATCCAGGGATCTTTCCATGGATCCTGACTGAAACTCAAAGACAGGTTCTGGGAGCCCTGTCACCTCAGTTCTAGTTCCATGTATGAGATGAGGGCAGTGTAGCTCTAGACGGTGTTTTCTCAATTGGGACAGGGCTGCAAGAAAGGCCTGGTAGGGTTGTTTCTCACAGACATTCAATTTTTCTCAAGAGGAATGCTACCATTGTGGAAAGAAGTGTTGAATACATGAAAATCAAGGTTGGGAGAGCTTAACATCCTCTCGGTATATGAAAGTGTGTTATTCACTTCTATTAAACACATATGTATATATGCATTTATATATAAATACATATTATACATACACACACATATATACACACACACGTATACATATATATAATATTAAGTGTACTTGTGAGTTTTCACAAATGTATACAAATAGTGCCATCAAAGGTGGAAAACATGCTATCTCCCCAGAACACTGTTGTGCTGCCCATTTGAATAAACACCCTCCAAAATATTATTTAACTCTAAAAAAACATGAAAGAGATTTAATTTCCTTTGCTCTTTAATAAAACTTGAAGCTGTTATGTTATTTTCCAGGCTTCTAGAAAAGGTGCTGGAAATGAACCCTGTGAACAGCAAAATGGGCAGTGGGGCTGTGTGGTTCATTGAAACAAAAGGCTTCCAGCTACTCCTGCAAGGAAGACATTAAAAATTCCCCATCCCTCCAGCTATACCCAATTAGGATATTACTGAAAATGATGCCCTCTCTCTGCAACTCACCTCAATTATTCCTTGGATGATTGCCTTTACACATTCATACCTCTTGTGATGTTTCCACTGGGGAATCACAGTGGACCTGAAGAGATATCACCCTACTCATAAAACAAACTCAGGATGGGTTAGAACAGTGCAGATGAACATAACTCTTTCTCCAATTGGGAAGGCCCCATGTGTAATGAAGTATACACTGTGCCACTCAGTGTGTATAGCAGCAATGTGAAATGCTACATACTGTAACATTTTACATATTTAAAGATAAGTGAAAAAACCTCTCAAATGACATTAAACACAGAAAGACACCATAAATATCTGTGGCCAAAAGCAATAGAAGTCTCAAGTTCCATAAAACGATGTCCTAACTCATGGCCACATGTTCTATATACAAAATTTGTAACAAGTGCATATACTAAGATGGACCAAGTCTATATCTTTATATCTACGGTGACTCTTTATAGTTAATCAGTGAAAGCAGGACATCCTATACTGCCACCCATTATTTATTTCCATAACCAAAGAGTTCAAGAAACAGCATTTAACATGTATTATATGGTCCAAATACAAGTGGATTGATAATGGCATCCTCACTCACTAAGGCTCCTACTCTCATAGAAAAGAAATATACACCCAACCCTCTTATTACATCATATTAATTATTTTCCTTCTAAGCCCTTATTTGCATCCTGTAAGCTAAAGCTTTACCATTTGTTAACCATCTCTTTTCCCACAAATATATAAGCACCAAGACTGCAAGAACTTGTTTGTTTCATGCCTCTCTATCCAAATCCTACAGTGCCTTGGTTATTTGTGCTAAATTGGGTTCTATGACTCTAAAGTTCATGGCAATGAGGGATGTTGAAATATTAGCATCAAGAGTACATACAGTCTCTGAGCAAGAAATGCTTGACTGGATCAGTGGTTCTGTCTTTCTCCCTTGCTACATTTGTGTTCCCACAATTTACTTAAACTTATAGTTGAGCCAGAAAGGTGGTATTAAGAACATGCAGTACACTATGAAGTGAAATTATATTTTAGCTGAGGTACTTTATGGTAAATGATGCAATATACTGTAGGAAATACATCAGTGTTCAGATAATATGTACTACAGGCATAACCTGTTTCAGAGGTCTGGTAGCTGACGTGCAATTTTTGTAAGGCCAAGTATTTTCCAGTTAAAGAAAAAGATGTCACACAACTCCTTCATCGGGAGGTACTTAGTGACCATGATGCACAAAGATGAAAATGTATTTTGTAACTATGACTCACAAAATGGTAAAAGTGATCACTCCAAATCATAAAAATTACCAATATCACCCTCTTGTTACTAATAAAACTCACTGGGGTTTTGTACGCATTAAGTTTAGCTCCACCCCTATTGTTTTTACCTTCTAAAAAACAGGATTTATGATTTACCAACAACATATTTAGTTTACCTCCACCTAGCATTCTATATAAAAAACATCTTGGGGAAGCCACATGGCTCAGCGGGTTAAGCACTTGCTTTGCAGCCCCAGGCACTGAGGATCAAATCCCAGCCTTGGCAGTGTGGGCCCATATGCTGAACTGGGCTATGCTTCCCATGTAGGAGGCCCCCAGTTCAGTTCTCAACAACCCCCTCCCCCCCCACACACACACACAAACACACACACACACACAGTTCGGCCCCAGCTCAAGGAAGCATGCCTCTCATGCGTGAGGCCCCTGGCCCAGTTCCCACCTGCATGGCCCCCACCCACCTGTGTGGAACAAAACCATGTTGAAAACTGATGATGTATGTATAACTATGGAGACTGCTCTGGGCTCTTCTCCTTCTCTCTGTCTCTCTCTGTGGAAAACAATAAAGTAAATCTTAAAAAAAAAAAAAAAATCTTGGTGCTTTGAATAGCAATCAAATTATCTAACACAAGCCAAATCCTATAACACAAACAACGTTTTATGTTACACCTTACAGTTATGTGCATTTTGTGGTCATTCTTTTATAATTCTACATACCTCTGACTACAATCATGGTCCTCTGGGTCACTGATAAGAGAGCACTGAAAAAACCATGATTTAAGGTTTTTGTATTAAGAGGGAATAACAATTAGTTAACTATAAAAAAATAAATCATAACACATGCTGGGGAAAAATTACTCGAACTTGAATGCACATGATAAAATTAACCCATGGGGATACTGGGATGGCTTAGTGGGCTGAGCACTCTTCTTGGAACCCCAGGGTCCAAGGACCGAATCCTGGTCCTGGCCCGTGCAGATCCATATGCTGAACTGGGGTGTGCCCCCAGTTTGGTTCGCACTGGGGCAAGCTCCATGCGGGAGGTCCCCAGCCCAGTTTCCGCCCTGTGCAGCCCCACCCCCCCTTATGGAATGAAACTATGTAGAAAATCAGTGACATGCAACTATGGAGACTGCTCTGGGTCCTCCCCTTCTCTCTCTCTGTCAAAAATAATAAACATAAATCTTCAAAAATAAATAAATAAATAGTCAAAATAAAATTAACCCATAACGTAAAATGATTAATGGAGAGAATTACAAAGTTTACTTGAAAATCCTTAATCATAATGGGACATTTTAACATATTTTCTCAGGAAATAGAAAACACAATATTTGTTAGGATATAAGTGCTTAGAAAACAGTTAGTACTTTTATGAAATACCTACAGAAGTGTTCACTTGACAAGAAAATATATGTACATTTAATCATATACAATCTAACATGATTGAAAACGTTGAGGGATAATATTCAGCTACAAGTAAATGGAAAACATCCAATCTTCCTGACAGGTGTCTTTTTTAACAGCACGATTGGAGATGTCACCATGAATCAGGAGAGCACACTCACTAGCACTACTAACAGCATAAGGTGTTTCCTATACAAATCAGACCTTATACAGATTTCATCTAGATAAGAGGGGAATCAGGCATAAGCATGAAAGTCTGAATCAGTTTCCTGTGGACACAAAAGGGCTGATAAAAAAAAGTCCAAACTCAATAGATCTTTGATGTGGATCTTGTGAAGACATAGGTGGAAACTTACACTTCTCAGAAAATAAGTATCAGACAGTCGGTGGTGGTTTTGAGGTTAGTCTTGATTGGAAGGTCAAAAAATCTAGATAATGGGCTGGATGATATTGTCCTTGAAGTTCCTATGTAGCTATCTGTCTATGTGAATGGTGACTGAAAAACCTAACAAATGCCTTCTTTGTTTTTGCCTTCCAAATTTCACAGAAGTAAGACTATTAATGAATTCTAACATGGACCATAAAAAAGATGGATTCTGAAAAATCAAGGTCCTACCATTACCCAAAGTGGGAAAGAATTTCCAGCTCTAGATTTTGTTGCCCTATCACAGGTCCTTCTTTTTAATTCAAGGTCTACTCATCAAACATGGTCCAAAGGAAGGACAAAAAGCAAAGGCCCAAATATGAACATAAAAATCTACATGAAACTATATTCTTTCCTACACTTGCCATACATAAAATTTATTCCAACAATTTAGAAAAAAGCTCCTATACTCATCAACCTCAAAAAGGAGCTTTGTCAAAGGGAAAGATGAAATATATATATAGTAGACTTTCAGCTAACTGGCACCCAATAGGATTGGTGGATGCTGGATAAATATAAGTAGACTCTCCAGCAAAACCTCCAGTAAAATCCCAAGCTTTGTTCTGGTTAACAGTCAACTGTATAATGGACTAGGGATGTAAAGAGCTGCCAGAGGCCACAAGGAAAACCCAAATACCAAACTTTCATTTTTCGATAGCCCCCTAAAACAGAATAAAACATTATAAAAAGATATTTAACCTAACTGCATATATAAAAAAAAAGTACACTTCAATTTTCCCATGTAAATTGGAGAGAATATACTATTAAATGTTTTACAGAAAAGGCACTACCTATTAATTTTATGTACTACTGTTGAAAGATAGCTCTCATTATCTCATGTGAATATTTATATCTGAAAGTAATTAGTAGAAAACCACAGTCCAATGATGTATTATAAAAAGATTCAAAGAACACAATATAATTAAAATATTAATGAGAACTCTTTCATGTTGAAAACTTTCTGGCACATTACACATGGATTAATTTCTATCAAGCTTTCTCGGGTTACTTACATTTTAGTTTCTTTTGGTGGTGGGGGAGGTTCACTTGTAAGAATGTGGATCAATTCTAGTATTTACCATGCTGTTAATGTTTGAGAGTTCTTATGCAGTGAGTCCTTTTATGCTTTTGAAGGGAACTGGGATAACTGAAGCCTTTCCCAAATTCTGCACATTAATAAGGTTTATCTCCAGTGCTCATTCTCAAATTTTCAAAAGGCTGTGTGATAAATGAAGATTTTTCTACACTCCTTACATTCATAGGATTCTCTCCAGTATGAGTTTTTTCATGTTTCCGAAGATAACGGAGACAAGTAAATGCTTTACTACATTTTTTACATATATATGGTTTCTCTCCAGTGTGATTTCTTACATGTGTTTGGAAACTTTGATAACATCTGAAGGCTTTCCCACATTCCTTACACTCAAAGGGTTTCTCCCCAGTATGAGTTTTTTCATGTGTTTGTAAGGAACTGTGATCTCTGTAGGCTTTACCACATTCCTTACATTCAAAGGGTTTTTCTCCAGTGTGATTTCTTTCATGTTTCTGAAGATCACTAGGGTACCTAAATGCTTTATTACATTTTTTACATTTATAGGGTTTTTTCCCAGTGTGATTTATTTCATGTTTTCGAAGATAATGTAGACAACTAAATGCTTTACTACATTTTTTACATACATATGGTTTTTCTCCAGTGTGATTACTTTCATGTGTTTGAAAACTTTGATAACATCTGTAGGCTTTCCCACACTCCTTACATTCATAAGGTTTTTCTCCAGTATGAATTCTTTCATGTATTCGTAAGGAACTGAGATATCTATAGGCTTTACCACATTCCTTACATTCATAGGCTTTCTCTCCAGTATGTGTTCTTTTATGATATCGAAGAGAACTCGGATAACCAAATGTTTTGCTACATATTTTACATTCATAGGGTTTCTCTCCAGTGTGATTTCTTTCATGGATTTGGACACATTGATGAGAACTGAAAGCTTTACCACATTCCTTACATTCATAGGGTTTCTCTCCAACATGAGTTCTTTGATGTGTTTGTAAGGAACTGTAATCTCTGTAGGCTTTACCACATTCCATACATTCAAAGGGTTTCTCTCCAGTGTGATTTCTTTCATGTTTTTGAAGATCACTGGGATACCTAAATGCTTTGCTACATTTTTTACACTCATAGGGTTTCTTTCCAGTATGATTTCTTTCATGTTTTCGAAGATAACGAAGACAACTAAAAGTTTTACCACATTCCTTACATATATATGGTTTCACTCCATTGTGATGTCTTTCATGTTTTCGAAAACTTTGATAACATATGAAAGCTTTTCCACATTCCTTACATTCATAGGGCTTCTCTCCAGTGAATTTATTTTCATGTCTTCGATAATTTTGATAATATCGAAAGGCTTTTCCACATTCCTTACATTCATAGGGTTTCTCTCCAGTGTGAATTTTTTCATGACGTCGAAGAGAACTGAGACAACTGAATGCTCTAGTACATTGTTTACATTCATAGGGTTTTTCTTCAGTGTGGGTTCTTTCATGTATTTGAAGTGAGGTTGAAGAACTAAAGGTTTTTCCACATTCCTTACATTTATAGGTTTTCTCTCCATTGCGATTATTTTCATGTTTGTCAAAACATTGGAGATAACTGAAGGTTTCCCAACATATGTCATAATATAGCTTGTCTTCATAATTTTGATACTCATATGGCTTGTGGCCAATGTGATATCTGATGGGCATTTTATGGGATGCATGGTGCATAAAGACTTTTCCACACACACTGTAGTCCCATGGTTTTATTTCAGCAAGAGTCTTCTTCTTCAGACTGAGATTTGGAATAAGGGTGAAGTTTTCTCCACATTGACTATTCTTTTCACCTTCATAGACTCTCTCTAACATTGGACTTCTGTAAAAATTTAGAAGCACATTACTAATGTTTCTTCATTAATGATTTTATAGTATTAGTAGATATTTAAATTAAATTTTCATGATTTATAGTGTATGTTTTCTCAACATTGCTATTACCAAAAGAGTAATATTCATATACAGGGTTTATTAATGCTATTTTCATTTGAACTACTTTTCAAACACCATCTTTATTGTATATAAGACAGAAATTTGGTAAAATTTATCTGAATAAATTTAGAGATAAAATTTTTTTGGTTGTTGCTTTTGAAAATTTCACAGGATAGCAGATTTCTCATTTGAGACATGGCTTTCTATTGTGTGACTCACCTTTGTTTTCTCCCCTGGTTTTTGTACTGATCTTCACTGTTGTGATGTTCCCATTTCTTTCCTAAAATGCAGATCCCCCCAAAAATGATTCCAAAGTATTAGAAATTATAAAGAAAATTATTAGATTCTTTCTATTTCTATGATGAACTGTGAACTGCCCAGTTTTATTTACAAATGTCCTCCCTTCCCACATTCCACATTTGAGAACAATGTTGATGGCTAAGAAACATTTGTTCTCTAATTGACAAAGTGAAGCTAACTTGTTATCCTTACCTACTGACACCAAATTTCTAAAGGTTTCCTGCATCACATCTCTGTAGAGTTTCTTCTGTGAAGGATCCAGTAAAGCCCACTCCTCCAGGGTGAAGTTCACAGCCACATCCTCAAATTCCACTGAGTCCTGAAATATCCAACGTGTGTGTAAAGTAGGATGTGTGAGACTGACAGCACTGGACACCTAGACTCACTAATTTGGAAGGTTATGTATGATTCTGATGTCTCCAAATATTTATTCTATGACTTAATCATTAGAAACTTACTCTCTGAATGCACTTCCTCATAAATTTAAAGATTTATTTTATTGTTTTTGACAGTGACAGAGAGAAGGGGGAGGAGCCAGAGCAATCTCCATAGTTGCACATCATCAGTTCTTGACATGGTTTTGTTCCACAGGTGGGCATGGGCCATGCAGGGCAGGAACTGGGCTAGAGGACCTCAGCATGGGAGGCTCCCCCTTGAGCCAGGGGCTGAACCAGGGAGGTGAGAACTTAACTGGGGGCCTTCCGCATGGGAAACACATCCCATTTCAGCATATGGGTCTGCAGGAGCTGGGGCCAGGGCCGGGATTCAATCCTTGGTCTCCAGGGCTGCAAAGCAAGTGCTTAACCCACTGAGCCATCCAGGCTTCCCCCTCATAAATTTAATAGAATCATGAACACATGGAAATTATTTACACATTCTAACTATAATCACATCACATCTTATTTTTTTCTATTGGCAGGGTTCAGAGAATGTTGGGAAATGACATAAATGCTATTCAAGTGAAACAAGTATCATTTCAAGACCACTAATACCGTGACAGAAAAATTCTTTCATATCCTTCCTTATTACCCACCATTTATAGACTCCATGAAGCAGATGTTGACCTCTGTATAAGGTTTCAATAAATAAAAACATAGTGAAGAACCACAAGCTTTTTGTTCTAGTCCCATCACCACACAAGAGAGTCCAGACCTGTGGAAATCCAACTTTTAACAAAGCTCAGCCGACCATGTTATCCCAAATTCCCCCCAGGATGTTAGAAGTAACCATATACATGTAGCTGAATAAAAATATCCTTGTGGAGAAGTATTGCTTTTACCTTGTGTAATATTTATAACAGGTTCAATTTTTCCTTTCTTCCTCTATCTGATTTGATGGTCTAGAATGTTATTTCAAACTTATAGCTGAGACAAGAAGGCATAGCAAGTCAGGCTACAAAATCCCTGTACTCATGTGCTCAGGGCTGCTTCCAGTCAATTTTTGGCACACATAGGCACACACACTGAGATAATAATATACCAGTTCTCTTTCTAGCACAACCCTAACAGTCTACTCTGGGTCCTGCTGACATTGAGGATATGGTTAAGAGCTTTAGACTGTGAACAAACTTCATTTCTTTAGTATGCATTTTGCATTAATTCAAGCTAGCTTTGTTTAGCCTGCTATGACTCACTTGGATCCTCCTACCTGTACATTTACTGTATGTCCACTCCTTTTAATCATTTAGCCCTTAGGACATTAGGTTCTGATCAGCATCAAGTTCATTTAAGAATAAAGCTACAACCAGGGTTTAATAACTAAACCTTAAACTAGAATAAGGTTTTAATAAAACAAAGATAATAGCTTGGCCTCAGTTATGTTTCAGATTCATGAAAGCTGAACAGCCCCATGGACCACATCCCCTGGAAACCAGACAGAACTATGCCATGACTGACATAGGGATCTGAAGCCCTGATCAATTGCTCCCTGCCTTGGCTCTGATCAATCAGTAGAGACCAATCAGTTCCTATAGCACCCACGATTAATGATTTTAACCTTATATAACCTAGCCGCTAGAGGCCATTCAGAAGCCAGGTTCTTGATAGCACTAGTTCGCCTGTGATTCCGGACTTGGCATCAATTCCTTAAATAAACCTTTACTTTCGTTGCTCCAATCTCCTACTCCTATGGTATTTGGCTTGAGTGCACTCAGGCAAGTGGGCCCTTTGAGTCTATGGTAACAACTACAAGGAAGTTCATTGACATCCACAACAGCATAACGATTAACTTGCTCATGATTTAAAATACATACAGGTTGTAGCAGTGCTTTTTCTCCAACAGAAGGGAGTTTTTCTGACCAGTCCCCTTAGAGGCTGTCCTCCCTTTTGTCATTTCCAAGCTCCCCCAAGGAGTAAAGGAGCATGAGAGCTCAGCCTGAGCATGGGAATCCCTCAGCTGATGACCCCACATACGGCCACTAGGGCATGAAAGGGGTTATTGCTTCTGTAATTGAGGTCTCTTGGGAGAGTGAGGCAGGCCTCTCAAGCTGGCATAAAATAGAAGAGAAGAAAAGGTGCACAGACTTATTTTTTTTACGAGGTTAGGGGGTAGGCTAGGGTGAGAGTTCACACACGAGGTTAGGAGCTTGTGTGGAGTCAATCACTTCCTACCACAAAGGAGGAAGCGCTAAGGCTTTCTTATCACCTTGTACAGATGTGGGCACCAGGGGAAGGGGCGATGAGGCTCTACGCTATCAGCCATCAATCATCTAGAACTGGAGTTGGAACATGAAATAAGTCAGAGAAAGACCAATAGAATATGATCTCATTTATATGTGGAATCTAAAGAACAAAATAAAGCAGAAATAGACCCATATATACAGAGAACAAACTGATGGTTGCTAGATGGGAGAGGGGTAGGGAGGCTGGGTAAGAAAGGTGAAGGAATTAGGAGGCATAAATTGGTAGTCACAAAATAGTCATGGGGATGTTAAATACAGGAGGGGGAATATTGTTAATAATGGTGTAAATCCTATGTACAAGGGCTGTCTGGAAAGTAACCAGCCATCTAACTGTTCTCATTATACTGACAACAGCTGAATTTTTTCCAGACAACGTCGTATGATGTTGATGGGCACTAGTATTATTGGGGCGTGGGGGGGGGGGAGCACTTCACAAGGTAAATAAATGCCTACCTACTAGGCTGTACACATGAAACTAATATAAAATAATATTGAATGTCAACTATAATTTAAAAAAAGATATAGTCACAGGACATAAAGTACAGCATAGGGAATATAGTCAATGGTATTGTAATAACTATATATGCTCTCAGATGGGTAGTAGACCAGGTGGGGTGATCACTTTGTGAGGTATGTAAATGTCTAATCACTATGTTGTTTTGTACACATAAAACTAAAAAAAGAAGGAAGGAAGGGAAAAAGAAAAAGAACTGGAGCAGAAGACTGTCAGTTTCTGGCCTGGCATTTAAATAACTTAGAAGCTATCATTCCCAAACTCACAGGGAAATAAAGCAAAAAAACAAACAAACAAAGAAAATAACATGAAATAAACTCTCTTCTTAGGTCTATTGAAGAATTTGGTCACAGGGCAACATTGGTAAAGACATAATAAACACAGCATTCTGAAATATGCCCAATAATGCCTATAGTCAAAAAAGTTTATTTCAGCAAAATCTGATGCAAAGACAAAAAAAAAAAAAAAGAAGAAGGAACAAAAAGGAACAAAAAGCAGAATACAATTGCCATGAACCCCAGGACAACCTGCTTTACACAGAAGTTAAATATACATCATGGGAAGATTTGAAGGAAAAGAAAGATAGAAAGGAACAGAAGAAACCAATTAAGTAACAACCACCAAGATTTTCCTAAAATTAATGATAGATGGGAAACTCGTCCAGGACAGCCAGACAACACAAAACATGGTAAACAACAAAAGTGCACACCCAAGTATCTCATATTCACACTAGACAAAAATCCAAGACAAAGAGAACATATTGCAAGAATCTAGAGGGGAAAGCACCTTAGTTATAGAGAAACAAAGATAAAATTAAATCAAACTTCTTTTCAGAAACCATGCAAGCAAGAAGAAAGCGAAGTACAAAATATTTTAAAAGTTTTGAAAGAAGAAAACCAATCACCTAAAATGGTGTGTCAGGCAAACTTACCCTTAAAATATACCGTATTTTCAGCTTCATAAGACAAACTTTCCCCCCGCCCCCCAAAAGTGGGTGAAAATGTCTGTGAGTCTTATGGAGCGAATATTGAGTCACAGACCATGATGTGTATTACCTGACCTGTCAGTTCTTGGGGTTTCCAGAAAACTAGAAAAGTGCTTGAACCTTAATGTCTCTCCTCATTTGTTAATGACAGTGATGATGGTTCTTAATACCACTGTTGACTTTAGATGGTTGAAATATTATCCTGCTAAATTTTATTAAATATATTAGTACGCCATTTGGTTCAGAATATATTTTTTCTTGTTTTCCTCCTGTAAACCTAGGTGCGTCTTATGGTCAGGTGCATCTTATAGTGCTAAAAATACGGTAAGTACTTTCTGAGAAAAAATTTGAGGAAATTTGTCACTAGTAGAACTACTTTAAACAAAATGTTCAAAAATTTATCAGAAAGAATGTAAATGACAAACATGGAGGATTAGAAAAAAAGTAAATGAAGGTAAAATATCTTTGTATTTGTTATCATATAACACATGACATTTTGTTTACAATATTAGCAATAATGTATTTGGTAATTATAAACTATAGGCAAATAAATAAGTGACAGCAATGTGACAAGGGACAGTGATAGGGGGATTGGGAATAGTGTGGTATCAGCTACTTGCACAACCAGCAAAGCAGTACAATGTGACTTGACAGAGGTGGTGGATCGTTTTATACTGAAAACTCAAGGGCAAAAATTATGAGTTTTTAAAAATATGAGTAATTGATATAGGAGAAGAAAAAGAATCAGGAAAAATGCTCAATAAAGCCAGAGAGAGATTGCAGTAAAAGGTTTAAGACAAAAAGAAACAAAGAATAAGGACAACAAATAGAAAACTGGACAAGTGGTAGATACAAGGGGTGGTCAAAAATTCTCAGAACAGGGGAAGCCGGGATGGCTCAGTGGGTTAAACGCTCACTTTGCAGCCCCAGGGACTGCAGATCGAATCCTGGCTCCAGCCCGTGCGGACCCATATGCTGAACTGGAGAGTGCCCCCAGTTCAGCTCTCACCAAGGTGATACCCTGGCTCAGTTCCTGCCCTGTGCAGCCCTGAGCCCACCTGTGGCATGATACTATGTGGAAAAACAAATGATGTACAACTATGGGGGCTGTTCTGGGCTCTCCCCCTTCTCTGTCTCTGTATCTCTCTCTCTGTCAAAAACAATAAAAATAAATCTTTAAAAAAATTTTGAAGAACAGAGGGGTTATCAGAAAGGTGGCAGTACTAGTGCACACAGTTGGATAGCGTAACTTAATATTAGTATAAGTGGCAAATTTCAGCCTACTTGAGTCCGTGTTCTTTCAGATATCGCCTAAGAAGCATATCAAATGTGAAGAAAACCCCAAGTATGGGTAAATCTAAATTTTGCACCATTAACTTCCTCACAAAACAAGGAAAAATACCTCAAACCATTTTGGAAGAGATGTTAGAGATTTACAGGGACTTCTGCCCTGGAAAATCCATGGTTAAAAGTAGCATAGCCTTTTAAAGCAAGGCAGAGAGTTGATCAAAGATGACCTCCATCTAGGATGCACTGTTGAGGCCACTTTTTTAGACATTGTCAAAAAAGTTGAACACTTGTAGTGGAAGATACCAGAGTGAATAAAAAGCACCTTGCAGAAATGGTTGGAGTACTACCTACAACCATTTTGAATATTCTCCATCAGCATCTGAGGATGTCAAAAGTCAGTGCAAGATGGGTACCGAGAATGCTCATGCCGCTTCAAAAACAATAGTGTATTGAGTGGTCATGACAGTTTTTGCACCACTGCAGAGACAACAAAAATGAAGATTTAAATCGGATTGTTGGGGAAGCCGGGATGGCTCAGTGGGTTAAGCGCTCACTTTGTAGCTCTGGGGACCAAGGATCGAATCCCGGTCCCGGCCCATGTGACCCATATGCTGAACTGGGGAGTTCCCCCAGTTCGGTTCTCACTGGGGTGAGACCCCCGCCTAGTTCCTGCCCTGTGCAGCCCCGCACCCACCTGTGGAATGAAACCATGTGGAAAAGCCGATGATGTGCAGCTATGGAGACTGTTCTGGGCCCTCCCCCTTCTCTCTGTCTCTGTATCACTCTCTCTTTCTCTCTGTCAAAAACAATAAAAATAAATCTTAAAAATAAATAAATAAATAAATAGATAAATAAATAAATAGATAAATAAATCAATCAATCGGATTGTCACTGGAGATAAAACTTGGGTTCACCGTTATAAGCCTGAGCCAAAGCAGGAGTCCATGTAGTGGCACAGAAAGGACACACCACCCCCAAGAAGTTTAAGTGTCTCAATCAGATGGAAAGATCATGGCTACTGGTTTTCAGGATATGGAGGTATCCTGCTGATCGATTATAAGGATAAGGGTGTCACAATAACTGGAGAGAACTATTCCAGGCTGCTGAAACAATTAAAAGAATCTGTGAAGAAGAAAAGGAAAATGAATCAAAAGCGTGTTGCTTTTGCATGACAGTGTGCCCATGCACAAGAGCAATGTTTCGCTGGCTACTCTTCACAATTGTGGAGAGTTAAACCACCCTCCCTACAGTCCAGACCTGGTTCCGTCTGATTACTATTTGCTCCCAAATATGAAAAAGAGCTTCAAAGGAAGAAATTTATGGACAACAAAGAGGTTAAAAATGATACACCCTGTCAATGTCAGGGCAAAAACAAAACATTTTTTTCCAAAGGTAAAAATAATCTTATTGAAAGTTCTGAAAATTGTATTAGGGTTAAGGGTGAATATATTGAAAAGGGAAAAGAATACTTTTTTTTTACCCTTCTTTCCCTTCATCTTTCAAATTTCTTGACCACCCCTCGTATTAATCAAGCTGTATCAATCACCACTTCAATCATCATAGTCTCACTACCAGTGAAAGACAAGTACAGTGTTATGTATCATATTTTAAAAATCACATTCATACACTGTCCACAAGAAACTCACTTTAAATATGAAGAAACAGGGGAAGCCAGGATGGCTCTGTGGGCTGAGAGCTCACTTTGAAGCCCCAGGGACCGAGGATCGAATCCTGGCCCCAGCCTGTGTGGACACATATGCTGAACTGAGGTGTGCTTCCCATGTGGGAGCCCCCCAGTTCAGTTCTCGGCCCCTGGTTTGAACCCTGGCTTGAGGGGCCATGCCTCCCATGCGGGAGGCCCCCGTCCACCTGTATAGAACCAAACCATATCAAAAACTGATGATGTACAACTACGGAGACTGCTCTGGGCCCTCCCCCTTCTCTCTGTCTGTCTCTATCTCTCTCTCTCTGACTCTCAAAAAATAAAATAAATCTTTAAAAAATTATATGAAGAAACAGATAGATGAAAGGTTAAGACATGGAGAAAATGTACCACGCCAACAGAAATCACAGGAAAGCTGGCATAGGTATATCAATTTCAGACAATGCATATTTCAGTCTAAATAATAATAATAATAATAATAACCTCAGAAATAGAGGACCATTCCTTATGGCAAAGGCACCCATCTCCAAGAAAGCCTAGCATTCCTGTAGGTCATCAGTTCCCAAGCAGTGGTACACATACCCGCAGGGGTACATGCTGAGCTGTTCAGGGATACATGAAAAAATAATCAGTAATGGTGAAAAAATAAGTAAAACAATGCAGAACATTAGTCATGGAAGACTAAATGTTAAGTTTGAATCACCATTAATGGAGACACTTCAAATTAGATCATATTAGTGAATAATGAGTGGTGAGGGCGTGGCTATGAACCCTTCCCCCGAGCTGCTCTCCTACCAATCATTCCGCAGAGTTCCAGAACAATCTATTTGCTATGTTTCTAGAACTTACCCAAACATATAAATACATCCATAGCCAGACTGATCAGTTTAATTATTAATGGAGTTACAGTAAGTGCATTGTCTTTAATCATGATTCTTTTCAAGTAGTCTTTTTTATTTAATGTTTAACAGTTTCATAGTTATTACTGTCAGTGATTTTTAAGCATGTCAGTTATGGACCAACGGTTGAAAACAGGAACAGTTACAAAACCAAAACTTGATGTGGATCATAACCTGTTGTCAAGCACAGTTCAACATGTGTCTGTAACTACAAGCACACTCACATCAGGAGACAGTAAAAAGGTGTGTGCCTCAGATGCTACACAGAAGGAAACACTCTGATGAGTATATTAAATATGGGTTTTCATTTGTAGAGGAGAGTGTCCTCAGCCTTTGTGTGCTGTGTGTGGGGAAATATTATCCAATGGTTGGATAAAACCCTCTCCACTCATGCAACATTTAGAAACTAAACATCCTGTGTATAAAAGCAAAGAAAGACATTATTTGCAGTGCTTAGAAAAGCATCCACCTGTTACTTCATACATGATGTCAGGAAAGAAAGACAATGAGAATGCAGCTGAGGCTTCACACCAAGCTGCTTATTCCATAGCTAAATGTGGTAAAAACCACACCATAGCTGAAGATTTAATTTCATCTTATATTGATATTAAGGATACCACTTTTATATGTTTGGGGAAGAACATGGTCGCAAAATCAATACTATCTTTTTCAAAGAATACAATGTCTCCATGAATTCAGAAAATGTCTGATGATGTTTGAAGCTGTAGTAGTAGATAGAAAAAGTAAGTTCTTTTCCATCCATATCGATGGAAGTGTAGATGTTGCTGATTTATCTATTTTGCTCATCATCTTGAGGTACTTGGTAGGAAATGAAGTTGAGGAAAACCTGTTGCTTTGTTACTCATTGACAGAGTGGGCCATAGGCAAACTATTTTTAATGCAATCCATGGTTATCTCATTGAAAAGGACATTAGTTGGTCGAATTGTTGTGGTGAATGCATTGACGGAGGCAAGCCTATGTCAGGTTGTTTTATAGGTCTACACAACCGAATTAAAGCAGCTCCACAAGTACCATGGAGTCACTGCTGCATCCATAGACAGTCTGGCATCCAAGCCTATTCCTAGTGAACTGAAAGATGTTCTTGATGAGTTTATAAAAGTTGTTTTATTACATCCTATAAAAGTTGTAAATTTTATTAAGTCACAACCATGAAACACCAAACTGCTTAAAGCATTGTGTGAAGAAATGAGCAGCATTCACAGCACATTACTTTTGCGTCCGGAGGTAAGGCAGCTATCTCATGGCAAAGTAATTACACAGATGTTTGAACTTAGACATGAAGTCCAGATATTTTTTGAACACTATTATAAAAGTTGTTTTATTACATCCTATAAAAGCTGTAAATTTTATTAAGTCACAACCATGAAACACCAAACTGCTTAAAGCGTTGTGTGAAGAAATGAGCAGCATTCACAGCACATTACTTTTGCATCCGGAGGTAAGGCAGCTATCTCATGGCAAAGTACTTACACAGATGTTTGAACTTAGACATGAAGTCCAGATATTTTTTGAACACTATTGTTTCCCTCTGGCTCCAAAGTTTCAGGACAATGATTGGCTTCAAAGTCTTGCATGTTTATCAGATATTTTTCTAGAAATAAATTCAACTTGGGACTTTAAAATAGCTCAGTCACTATATTCAAAGGAACCAACAAAATTGAGTAGTGATTTAAAAACTGGACTTTTGGAAAGTGTGTATTGAAAGAGGTCAGCCTGAAGTTTTGAAACTCTGAACCACTTCTTATCTGAGAATGACATGCACCTACTGTCCTACCCCTAAACATGAACAAGAATATTGTAAGTCACTTGTAAAGTCTTAAAGTGTCCTTTTATAAGTACTTTCCTCAATGTGGAAAAGAAAACAACTGGATTGCAGATCCCTTTAGTGAAGAATTTTTGAAAGAATTAAACTATCAATCAGTGAAAAGGAGCAATTAATCAAACGTTCAACCAATTCTTCTTTAAATTCTGATTTAAAAAGGAAGCATCTTATTACCTTCTGGGCAGATGTCAGTGAGAAATACAAACAGCTCAGTGAGAAGGAACTCAATTAACTTGCCATTTACTAATACTGAACTAGTGGGTAGAGCTAGTTCTTCTTACAACTTAATAAAAAATAAGTACTGAAACAAGCTTAATGCAAGCCTGGATTTAACCCTTTTAGTGTGACATGCCGATATATCACCTTATACGTAGACCATAGTTAAAAATGCTATAACTTATTATATTTTTTCTTGTATGATGTATGACTGAAATAATTACATTTCTTTTTCAGATGATGTAAAAGAATAGTATTATTATTAACTAATTCAATTTATATAAAACTAAAAAAACCCACATATGGATATCTAAAACAATAGCTTCATAACGTTTTTCTTCCTAAGATGATACATTTTATTAAATTACCCTTAGCATTTCTCCCTAGTACCGTGGAGACTGTATCTTTTGAGCCTAATTTAAAAAAACTAAGTGAATCAAAGAAAGCTCAACAATCACATTAACAATGTTTCAATCAGCTAGTGATCTGCATAACAATTATTACAGACTTTTCAGATAACACAAGTAAATATTATTAATAATAAAAGTTTGTTAAGTACTCTATTATCATTATCAGTATTTAACTGTGCTATGAATATTGTGAAATTAAATCTGTGGTTTGTATTTTTAGTGTAGTAATTTTGTATCCTAACTTATTACCTAACTTATTTCCATTATTTTACATTAAGATAGGCATTGAACAAAAGGGTCAGTATTTAAAAACAGCAGTTTTAAAAACAAGGGGTACAATTTATAGAAATGAATTAAAAAAGGATACGATACACAAGTGGGAAAAGGTTGGGAACCATCACACTAAACCATCACACTGAACCATCACAGGGAAAAGGGAGGTGTGAGGCTTAAGTTTTCAGTAATCCAACATCAAATGGGTGGCCCCCTGACTACTCCTGACAAGAACAAACATGTTTAAGAAAACTATGTATTCCCATTGGATTGTTTTATATACAGAAACACTACAGGATGACTTAGACATGATCAAACCTGGTTATTGGAGGGTGACTGGAGCAAGCAGAGCAGTGGAGCAGGATATGCAGGCAGTGATCTTAAGTTACTTTCCTCTTAAGCAGTTTTAAAACTTTCCCATCCATTATTTATTTAAAACAAGGAAAGAAATTTATATATACCGCATTTCCTATGATTAATAATCATTAACTTTTTTTTTTAAATTTTATTGAATTTTAACTTTTCTACATAGGAAACCATTTTTTCCAAGATTAGATCCTTTAAACAGTAAATGATATAAAACTGTAGAGTATAAAAAATTTGCAAATGGGGGGAAGCTGGGATGGTTCAGAGGGTTGAGCACTCGCATTGCAGCCCTGGGGTCCAAGGATCAAATCCTGATACCCATCCCAGCCCTAGCCTGTGCAGACCCATATTCTTAACTGGGGTATGCTTCTCACCCAGTTCAGTACCTGCCAGGGTGCACCTCCCATGTGGGAGGCCCCCAGCCCAGTTCCACCCTGCACAGCCCCTGCCCACCTGTGTGGAATGAAACCATGTCGAAAACTGATGAAGTTCAACTATGGAGACTGCTCTGGGCCTTCCCCCTTTTCTCTGTCTCTGTCTGTCTCTGTCTCTCTGCCAAAAACAATAAATCTTTAAAAAAAAATTTACAACTGGGGATGCTGAATGGCTCAGCAGGTTGAGCACTTGCCTTAGAGACCTGGGGTCCAAGGATCAAGTACCAGCCTGGGGCCTGGCCCGTGCAGACCCACATGCTGAACTGGAGTGTGCTTCCCATGTGGGAGGCCCCAGGCTTGCAGGGGCATGCCTCCCATGTGGGAGGCCCTTAGCCTGGCTACACCCTGTGTGGCCCCACACTCACCTATGAAATAAAACTATGTCAAAAACAAATGACAGGGGGAAGCCAGGATGGCTCAGTGGGTTAAGTGCTCACTTTGCAGCCCTGGGGACCAAGGATCAAGTCCCAGGCCAGCCCATGCAGACCCAATATGCTGAACTGGGGAGTGCCCCAGTTCAGTTCTCACTGGGGTGAAGACCCCGGCCCAGTTCCCGCCCTGTGCAGCCCCACTCCCACCTGTGGAATGAAACTATGTGGAAAAACCGATGATGTGCAACTATGGAGACTATTCTGGGCCCTCCTCCCTTCTCTCTGTCTCTGACTCTGTATCTCTCTCTTTGTCAAAAACAGTAAAAACGCCAAGGACCGGGGATCAAATCCCGGCCCCGGCCCGTGCAGAACCATATGCTGAACTGGGAGCTCCCCCAGTTCAGTTCTCTGTCTCTGTGTATCTCTCTCTCTCTCTCTCTCTCTCTCTCTCTCTCTCT
>PVKE010009921.1:0-43236 GCA_004027555.1 Craseonycteris thonglongyai | reverse complement strand
AGCCTACATCTTAATGTGGATGTTTGGAGCAAGAAAGTGACTGACTAGAAAAGTGACGTGATCTGATTTATATCTCTAAGGGATCAATCTAGGTTTCATGTGGATAAAGTATTATGGGGAGGGAGTGGATAGTAGATACAACAAGACCACAGGCCAGCAAGGAGGCCATTGCTATAATCCAAACAAAAGATGCTGATGGCTTAGAGGAGGGTAGCGGCTCTGTAGACACAGAGATAAGTGAATAGATTTGGGATAGATTTTGGAAACAGAATCAAAAAGATGTGGAGATGGATTGGATGACTGGGAGGGAGGCTAAAGAAAGAATAATCAAGGTAACTCCTAGTGTTGTGTCCTTAGGTAATTTTCCCATCTCGGAAATGGGATCTAGAGACAATAGGAGGCAGACCCAACTGAAAGGCCATTGGAGCATCTCTGGCTTGGGTCCCTCTGGCAAAGGACCTCCTACCCCTGAGATAGCAAACAGAGAAGATCTAGACCACAAGTGTCAGTCTAGTATTTTCCTCTGTAGACAGAGACATCATGCCCCATAGGTAAGCTGAAATACTTAGAATTATTTTACTTGCATGCATCCAAAAGCAACTCTGGTGAGCTTAAGATGTAAACATAATTTATTGAAAACATTATGACATAGTTCACAGAATCCATATTACTTCTGGAAAATAGACCAAACCAACATAGACACTCTACATGTCAATTCTAAACCTGTGGGAGTTAGAATTCAACTATCCCCTATTAGGTCAGGGGTCCAATCACCTGTAATCAGGAGGAAAAGACCAAAAGTATAAACATGGCTGCCTCTTCCCACCCATGCAGAAAGCGCTGGTCATAGAGAAAGGGGTCTATGTGAGCTGGATAGACATCCCCCCAAAGTTCCTTTCTAATCAGGTCCACATTGAACACAAATATCAGTTTCTGGTAGACACACAGCACCGCCAGGGCTCAAAAGCCCCTTTAGAAGTTTCCACCTGTGATACAGAGCTAAAGTGAAGTCATCATGAGCCTTTAAATATCAGACGGTACTTACTTTTAAAGATTTCTTGCACAGAAAAGTTCATGGCTTCCTTGGGGACCATTGGTGGGACTCACAGTTCTCACAGGCACTTTCTTCTTGTTTTTCTCACCTTTGTGCTCACCACAGCAGCTGAAAAACTCGCCTTTTCTCTTCTTCAGGAAGGGGGCCAGCGGGTCACCCCTTCTACTCCTTGGGAAAATCCTGGTACAGCTCAAGTAAAACTCAACTGCAGTGCACACGGAATTCTATAGACACAGTCCTGGAGGTGACCTTCAGCCCCAAAGATTTATTTAAACTAGCCCTGAACAAATCTTACTTTTTTTTTTTTGCCCTAGAAGCATCTATTCTACAAGTCAGTGATCCCATCTGCCTCTTCCCCTTACCCAGTCCTTACCAAATCCTCATTCTTTATTCCCATCCAGGCTCCCTCTACTCTACTTCTCTGAATAAAGTTTAAAATTGAGCTATAAGAACTGAAATAGCTGCTCTTTATCTGTCAGAGACAGATTAGCTAAGGATAGTTATGGGCCCCTGGCAAAGATAGGGATGCAGTCTGCCTCTCAAAAGCTTGATTGGGAGGATTTTATTGTTATTATAAAGATATACTTTCTTTTAAAAGTTTAGAGCTAGGTTTTATTCTTTTTTAAGTCACAGGAGGTTGTGTGCTTTTTTTTTTTTTTTTTTTTTAGATAGTTTTTAGTTTTAAGGCTAAAACTTAACCACATGCACAGTAAGGACAACGGGAAATGAGCGAGGCTCTGAGAAAAGGTCAACTACTATCTATATGGGGGACTTGACTTTGTGAGCTTTGGGCCTCTTGATAATAAGCGCAGGTCATGACCCTTCCACCACAGAACAAGCCCATATTTTGCCAAGCCTATACTTTTTCCAAACAGCAAGGCAATGAAAACAATTGCCTTTTGATATCCTTTCTATCTCATGATTCCTTTGACGTTTTTTATTATGCAAATAAGGATTGTGATCAAATAGATATTATGTATAAAAATTGCTCTAAAAATATAATCTCATTATTTTTATGGGTTTTAAATTTTCATGCCAGAGTTTCTGCTCATAGTGTTCTTAATGTTAACATCATCTCTATTGTCCCTTAACCAATAACTTTCACAAGCTCCTGCTTTTCTTCCACATTTTAAAATTGTGATTAAGTGTCCCTAACAAAATTTACTGGCTTTGCTCTTTTTGAGTGTACAATTTAGTGGCATTAAGTACATTCACAATGTTGTGCAGCCATCACCACTGTCTGTTTCCAGAACATTTTTATCATCTCAGACAGAAACTCTGTACCTATTAACTATGACTTCCCCTATTCCTCCCTCCCCTACCAAGTCCCTGGTAGTCTCTGTTGTACTCTCTATCTTATGATTTGCCTATTCTAGGTACCGCATACAAATTGAGCCCCTGCGTTTTACTCTACTCTCTAAATCAGGCATTGGGCCTCTCCTGCTGCATGCTCATACATAGAGCAGAAGCCACCCATTCTAAATTGTGGTCTTTCAATAAGAGCTTACTCTCTGACCACCATCTTATTTCATCCTTATGAAACCTTGCAAGCTACCTATTACCACCTCCCTTTTATAGCTGAAGAAAATGAAGCTCCTGCAGATGAGCTCACAGAGCTAGAAAGTGGCAAACTCAGGTTATCTGAGTAACAGTTCCTGCCCTTAACCATTATGCTAGGTAACATTCCTGCCCCACTGATGATCAAAGTTATATATCTGCCAACCACTTGGCAGCACAGAATAGCTGTCCTCCAGATGCCTGCCAAGGATTAATATCATGGCCTCTATGTTGTCCGAGCTTGACACAAACCCCAGGTTGGGAGAAATGTTCTATATGTAGGAGGTCCATGCATTTGCCCAGAGGCAATGCAGTATAGCGACAGTATGTTGGGCCCTGGAACCAGGCTGCCTAGGTTCAGCAGCTGAGTGACCTTAGCCAAGTTGACTTTCATGATTCAATCTCTACTTCTGTAAAATGGGGATAATGATGATACCAATCTCACCAAGTTCGTGTGACGATAAAATAAACAAAGCATGTGGAATGCTGAGAACGGTGGCTCGTGCTTTAAAAAAAAATTTACATGATAGCTCTGTGGTTAGCATTCTAGCTCAATGATATTTCACATCCTTTTGCTCATACATTTCTTGATGACATTAATGCATTGCTGTATCAGTGTGGATGCTTCCTGATGCAAGTAATCAAACTACAACTTAAACTGCCTTAAACTACCAGAAAAATGTCTGGAAATACCGGTAGCTGGAATCTAGAGGTAAGCAGATTCCAGGCACGGTGTAATCAGTCGTGAACGATGTCACCTGGAGCCTGTTTCTCTCTGTGACTCCATTCTGCCATCTCAGCATCAGCCTCATCCTAAGGCTGTCTCGTGGGGGCAGACGGCTTCCGGTGGCAACCAGAGTTTTGTGCTTCCTGTTCAGACCTACAAAGACACCAGGAATAAATTCGCTGCTTCTTGTTATAGCCAACGCAGGTCTCACACGCCCCCACGAGCCACTACGTGGCCAGAGGCAGGCCATTATGCCATCAAGTTCTCTTTTGGAGCTGAGGATGCAGTGACTTCTGACACAAAGCCAACACTCGAGAAAGACAGGACTCACAGCAACCGTTTCAGATCCCTATGTCTCAAAATGCAGCACACAAACGTGGCAGACAAGTTCTGAAGCCTCACAGTCTCCTGATTCAGGCCTCTGGGGTAGATAGGTAGTCTCACTGTTACTACCTGTGGATGAAGTCAGACTTCCAGAAAGCCGTAGATACGAAGCACATTGTTTTGACCTCTCTTAGAACCTGTTACTGAATTGCACGTCAGTATCATGCTATGGGTCTCTTTGCCCAAAAGTCGTGTTAGGAAAAAATAGGCTTCTCCTGAACATCATATTTGATTTTAGTTTGTGGACAATGGGAAACACATATTTAACTATCGTCCCTCTCCTCTTATGGCCTCCAGGAACCTTAGGTTTATGGCTTACCTCAAGGAAAAAGTAGAATTAATTTTTTTGTGCTAAACCCATACCTTGTTTTATTGTTTTCCTAGCAATCATTTCCTTTCCCTCAGCTCAATTAATTTGTTTGTATTGTATGGAAATTTGAATCCATCCAATTTCATTATGAAAGTAGCAGGGTAATAATAACTAAATACATTAAAATAACCAAAAATATGGGAAACTATTTATATCCAGTGTCAATCCCAGCATTCATAGCTCATTTTTAAAAGTGAAGAAATATAAATGTTCAATTAAGGGACTAATTTAAAAAAATTATAGTATATTCATGAAATTAAAAATTCTGTTTATGAGGAGTTTGTGATAAAATGAAAAGGAATTCTAAGCTTTTAATATTAGCTTTATAAAAAACAGCAAGAAAATTTGAGTATGAGTCTTGGGTTTTTGACAAAAAAGTAAACTGAACCAACACAGCTTCTTTTCATTACAAAAACAGAAATGTGAGACTCATTGTTCAAGACAAATGTAAATACATAGCTGAGAAATTGAAAGGAGAGGAAGAAAGAAAAATCATGAGGGAGGGAGAGAGGGAAGGAGTGATGAAGGAAAGGAGGGAAGGACAAAGGGAACACCTAGGTGACAAATAAAACAGGGATTGGAAGCCACAGGTGTAATTGCTGGAAATCACACCATGGAAGTTCAGGAGGACGTCAGCTCCAGCTACACACCCGGACTGCTAAGAGCTAGGACTGTTCCAAGGGCTTGTCTCAGTTGTCATTTTGCATTTTGAGAACAGAGCTTGCTGTGAGTAATGAGAAGGCGTGGGCTGGCTTGCTTAGTCACTATGGTTCCGTTACTGTCGCTCTCAGCCTGACCATGTGGTCCTCAGAAACTCTGCTACCTCCTACAGAGCTCAGCTTCCATGAAGATCCCCAAATGCTGCTACCACCTCCTCTCTGTGTACCATCCACTGGGGAATAAGCAGTGACCTGCCACCCACACGAGGCACTTTTTCACAAACATCATCCCCCCGAATATTTCTGCTAAATGCTGAAAACTAACAAAGTGCTTCTGTGAGTACCATAAGAGAATCACACCACAAGCCAGGCCTGCCTTTTTGTCACGGTGCCACCTACACATGTGAGTGGCCCTTCCTTTGGTCCCATCACTACCCTGCTGCACTGCACTCTAGCTTTTGTAGCTGGCATGGGCCTCAGCATCTGTTGGCCACAAACCGGCAAGGGGAGCAAACAGTTTTACGTTCTAATCAACACGAATGGTATTTTCCTTGAATCATATCGTCGAGAAGTTGCCACATTTTTCCTGCCCAGGTTTTCTGTTGAAGAACAAAAGCCACAATTTATTGGGCAACTACTCTGTGTGAAGTAGTTCGCATATATGATTTCTAATTAGGCTGATCAGTGTACTACTTTAAACAGGACCGAAAAAAAATGATACTGTCCCGTTTCGAATGGTACGTATGGTCAGGCTACTGACACTTTGAATTTAGCCCAGTGAGACGAGGCTGACCGTACGTGCCACTTGAAATGGGGCAGTACCATTGTTTTCTGTCCCATTTAAAAATCGTACATCTGGTCAGCCTATTTCTAATCCTATCACAGTTTGGCAGGGTAGGTACTAGGGATAGACAGAGATGCTGCTTAGGACTCACAGCCCAGCTATGGAAGAGCAGTCAGCTGCACCTTCAGAGAGCTGCCCAGCTAGAGGTTTTGTCCTTCCTGGGGCAGCCTGCCTCTAGTGACTGAGATGAGTGTGTACTGCCTGGCCATTTCCCCCAAGGTGGCATATTCTCCCATGTCCGCCCCAATCAAGCGTCCTTCCTGTCCTTTCACAGGTGTTGATCCCTAGTTAACACCTTGCACCCCAAACTCCTGCTCAGAGTTTGCTTCTAACCTGTTTCCTATTTTAGGAAAAGGCGATAGCACCCGCCTGTTGGTTGTTACCGTTATTTTAAAGATTAAACGAGATAATATATGTTGAGAGTACTTTGTACAATGTCTGGCACGTGGAACATGCCCAATAAATGTGGGCTATTATATTACTGCCTAGAGTCACACAGCCAGGAAGTATTGAATCTGGGATTCCAACTCATCTTCCTAAACCTAGAGCTTGGCCACAAGGTTGTTTTGGGACTGACTCTCTCATGATACTCTTCCTTTGCTGCTTTGTTTCCTGGTTATTTGTCTCTTGTGTTATCTCTGCCTTCTGGCCATTTAAGGCTTTGTAACAGGAAATATGCTGCATCCACCTCAACTCCCAAGACCCTAGCAGGGACCTTACCCATGAGGAGATGCTCAATCGTCATTTACTGGTTGAATGGATGTAGAGATGAATAAATCTCCAATTATTTTAAACTTCCTATTGCACTTGAAAAAAAAGGTCACTTATGATGCCCAGATTTTACTCAGATTTTCTCCAGACTTCTCTATGCCTATTGATGGGAATCCCTGTGTTAAATAAACCTAACCACCAACCGGAACAGTTCAAGGAGACCTTGTTGAACCAAGCTGCAGAGGGTTTGAGTGAGAAGCTAGAGTTGGAAACACATCCGTCGACCACCCTGCTCACAGCCCAGACTCCTCCATGGGTGTTGGCTGGGCAGAAGGTGCTGGACTGGCCCTCCTGCTGCCCTTGGCATGGGCCCCTTGTTCGGGGGTGAGGGGTACACAGGAACCTTTCCGGCCCTTGCAGCTTCTACCGAGCAAAAGAGGCCTCCCAATGTGTTTTCTTACTTGCCTTTATGAGCCAAGTACATGGGTGTAAGACTGGAAGGATTTGTCCAAATTCTGAAAAATTGAATCGTAGTAGTTTCTACAGAACAGAGCCTGGCAGAAGCATCTGAGACAGTCTTTCTTAGGACAAAGTATCATCAGCATATCATGGGACAGCTCCGCTTTGGTGAACCCGTCTTCTTTCTGATCCTCCCAAGATCCTTCCTGGCCACAATCAGAGACAGGAACTCTGTCAGGTGGTCCTAGTCCAAATTTTGAGGATCTGTTTTATGTTTTGTTTTGTCTTATTTTTGTCTACCTCCTCTACGCCCTTCCTCTTATGAGAGAGATTTTAAACAAGAGAACTATTTAATGTCTTAGTCCCTTCCAGAAGGATAAAATCCTTAAAAAGGAACCCAAAGAGGGCAATATTCAACTTAAAGGGTTTTAATGGTGGAATTTTAGGCACTACGAGCCCTTTTCCTACACTGTGTATTAAGGCAGAGGTGGTGACAGTGTGGGATACCATGTTTTTAGGTAAAGGAATTATAGTCTAGGCTTTTAGGGGTCAAAGTATATCATGTGATTTGATGATATAGTTATGAGAAGCAGAGTAGGAGAAATTAAGGCACACAAGGGCTGTTCAGAAAGTACGGTATCCAGCCATGTAATATGCAAAATAGAGGCATTTATGGCTGATTTTTTTCCCAGACAGCTCTTGCATACTTCCAAGGAATTAAGAAAAATTTTATTTCAGATAAGGATTAAAGTAAAATGGAACTAATGAGGCAGAAAGCAGTTTGGATTGAAAGACTAGTTAGAATGTCTCCTTGGCGTAAGTATAGATACAGTATGGACTTTTATCCAATGCCTTACTTTATTAAACAATAGACTAGATTCCCCCTCCAGGTGATAGAACAGTACTGCTTATTGTAGAAACTTGGTAAAACAGATCATTTTAGAGATGAAAATTAAAGGCCATCCAAAAAAAATTCTACTCCCTCCAGTCAGCCACTCTTGACATTTTGGAACGCTCCCAGTAGGCCTTTAGCCGTTATATACACCTGTTAACTTTTTTTCTAAAAAAGCTTCAGTGTAAGAGGATGTCCATGTTAGTATGTAAATAATAGCAAATGTTATATCTACTATCATTTGATTTCTAGGCCTGCTCTAACAATGTCCCATGGATTTGTTCCTCTGGGCATGAGAAATATTAATGATACATTATTCTGTATTTGTAGTGTAGTTGCATTTAGCATAGTTGCTGAAATCTCTACTAATTCCAATAGTTCATGTGCAGATTCCTTTTTGCATTTTCAACATCCAAAAAGCATATTATTTGTGAATTACAACAATGTTGTTTCTTCCTTTTAATCCATTTCCCTGTGATTTCCATTTTCTTAGGTCACTTTGATGGGTGAGACCTCCTGAACAAAGCTGACTAGAACTTAGGAAGAAGGACAAGTTGTCTTATAAATCTTCAACTGTTTTTAAAAGTATAAAATTAGGGGAAGCTGGGATGGCTCAGCGGGTTAAGCGCTCGCTTTGCAGCCCTGGGAGCTGAGGATTGAATCCTGGCCCCGGCCGGTGCGAACCCATATGCTGAACTGGGGTGTGCCTCCCATGCGGGAGTCCCCCCAGTTCAATTCTTGCCCCCTGGTTCGGCCCCTGGCTCGAGAGGGTGTGCCTCTCATGCAAGAGGCCCCCAACCCAGTTCTTGCCCTGTGCGACCCCCACCCACCTGTGTAGAATGAAACCATGTCGAAAGCTGATGACATACAACTATGGAGACTGCTCTGGGCCCTCCCCCTTCTCTCTGTCTCTCTCTGTCTCTATGTGTCTGTCAAAAACAATAAAATAAATCTTTTTTTTTAAGTATAAAATTAAAGTGTCATTTATCATAAAAACTGTTCACCAACTAAAATAGAAAATACTTTTCTTAACTTGATAAACAGCATCTACAAAAAACCTACTTAGAATATCCTACTTTTGAAACATATTTCCCATGTCTAGGAGAATAAATGCACATCATATTGTTGGAGGAGACATAGAAATCAAAAGGTAATGAAGAGTTTTTTTTAACTTCATAAATGAAAAAGACTATTTAATGGATATTTTCATTTTTACTTCATTGATCTCAAATAAAGCTAAATATTTTATTATTTTATTGCCTCTTCTGTAAATAATTAGTTCACATTTTTGTCTGTTGTTTTGAGGTCTTCTTTTTCCTAATCAAACTATATCAACTTATTAAGAATATTAATCATTTGTCATATTTGTGAAAGACATTTTTCTGTTGTCTTTAAATTTGATTTGCAGTGATTTCTCTTTTTCACATACTGAAGTTTTAAGCTTCTGAATTAAAACTATTTTTCTTAGTAATTTTAAAAATTACTTTTATGCTTAAAAATCCCTTTATATGCAAATAAGTAATCAAATTTGTATTGCTGTTTTTAAAATTTTCCTATTTAAACCACTAGAAATTGTTTTAGTGTGGGCTATAAGCTGGTTCTGGATAAGCATTTATTTGGCCTAGCTTAGCTAAAGGTTGCATCGATGATGGTGTAGCATGCACAGTTGCTTACATCACACGATACGCAGGAACTACACGTCTAAAGACGTGGTCTTCACGTTGAAAAATATTGTTGGTTTTCATTTTCATTATGATGGTTTTCTGGCAGGTGGCAGTAAACTGTCTTGTTCTAACATAGTCAGTGCACTAGGACAATTACCCGCAGATGGAAGTAGGAGGACTTGAGTGAAGGTGCCGTATGGACTATTGCAGCACAGCCTGATTGGCCAAATGAGTCAGTGCCTCCCAACCTCTCACTTGACACTTAGAGATTAGCTTCATGACCTGGAAGTTCCACCCAATTCAATGTTGCCAAAAAACATGCATGCACGCACACTCGCATGCTTGCACGCATGCACGTCTTCATAAGTATGAAAGTACCAGGCCCTCTAGCATTAGTCATTTGGCTCCTTTCAAACACTAACAGCCTAGAGGAATATTTGATTTGCTTCTACCTAAAAAACAACCACAACGGCGTGCTCTGCTTTCTCTCTCTCTTTCCTCTATAAATAAAGGAAGTCTTCTCTCACCAATGCTAACCACTGGCCTTACAGACGGGATTCCATGCCCCCAAATGAATAAGTGCCGGGTGGCAATGAGCCCATTAATTACGCAGGAGCTAATCTCCTGCAGCAGTGTGCTCCGTGTTCTCTAACAAGGCTGAAAATGATTTGTGCCACCTGTTTATGGCTCTGAGCACTTGCCTCTGGTTCTTCAAGTACTCCATTAAAAACTTTTTGATTAACTTGGTGTCGGGGCTAACTTTTTTGTTTGCTTGTTTCTTTGGAGTGAATAAATAGAGGTTCCACACCCTCGTGCCTGGAGAGCTACTTGGGTAAATCATGGGGAGGCAGTCAGGCTTAAGAATACCAGGAGTGCCAGTACTACTCTCAAGTCTGATGTTACCTGAGAGACTCAAGATTTGTCTGATTCATAAAAACTCCACTACACAGATGTGTAGAGGGAAACTTCCCCATTTATTTTAAGAGTGTTTTGGTTGTCAGGAGTTGGGAAGAAGGTGGCTTTGTGTTTTTTATGAGGCTGCACTATTTTTCACTGTTAGATACTAAGAGGTGATTGCATGTGTGTGTAGAGAGACACATCTCCAGTTTGGACCCAAGTCATAATAAATTTATGTGCTATTTACACGTGGCTTTAAATCATTTCACTAAGAGAAGCGTGCAGCCTACCCATTTAACTGCTTTTTTTCGTGCATAGATGGTCACTTCTTTGAAGAAGAGAATGGGAGGTAGCAGAGGTCTCCCTGCTGCCTCTCCGTGGACCGCTCCTACTTCGCCACACAACCAACCTTGGAAACAGGCCAGATGGGACTGCTTTGCAACTTTACATTTATGAGCAGTAAAACCTGTCACTTGCTCCTCTTTTCTCAGAGCAGCCAAAGTGCTGAGGCTCCAAATGGATGAGCAGGAAGCCTCAGAATAGGCTTCGGGGGCAGCTCAGAGCCCTGGGGAACTGTGTTCTGAGAAGCATGGAGGTGCTACTACCTGGGAAACAAAGGGCAGGGAGAGAGAGAGAGAGAGAGAGAGAGAGAGAGAGGAGTGTAGGAGGAAGCCCAGAGCACTCCAAAGAAAGCAGGACAAGAAGCTCTTAAAGTCAAATGATGGAACATTTCTTAGTGTTATTGGTCAAGAAGACAGAGGCTTAGAGAGGGTGGCAGCGGGATCCGCAGATAAATTCCATGGTGCCCGTGTTCTGTTCCCCAGCATCGGTGATTCAGTCCGATCCCTTCGTTTGAAGCCGGATCTGCTGAAGAAGCTATGGCTATCCCCGAAACAACTGAAGAGGACTGTTAGGAGCAGAGCCAATCGCCTGGGTCTCCCGGCTTCCTTCAGCCTCCCCTGCAGCTGAGCAGCAACCAACCCCTCACCTCTGGGTTTTCTCTGGGCAGGGCATGACAACTGCCTTTGTCATTGCTTTGCTTCATTTTGTCTACTGAGAGGTCCTTACTAGCCTCCAGCCGCAGAGCAGGGCACGGCTCCACCCCTCCCACAAGCAAACAAGGACCAAATCTGGCTCCACCCCTCTGCCTAAGGCCTCAGGGGCTCTGTCTCAGCTCTTTCTCTTCCCCAGCCCATGGGCCAGGTAGGCCTATAGCCACCAGCACCCAGGTGGCTGCTGGCTGGAGGCTGTCATAGAGACCACCTTCACCAGAGTTCTTGGGCCAGGCTCTTCTTCCTCTGACTTGTCAATGGCTTGTGGGCTCTAAATTGGCTTCTCCTCACAAGAGAGGGGTCACAAGTGTGACCCAGGTATACACTGTGGGAAGGAAAATCAAACCTTTCTGACCCCTTTTGGTTCAACCACACATGCCCCAGGACCACTCCCCTCTGGAGGCTGAAGCCCTGACCAACACCAGCCTGTTCTCTTGTTTTGCTTGGGCCCTGGGGTCTGGCAGGGGCATGTGGCACCTGAGGGAAGACTTAGGGACTGTCTTTGGACCCTCTGGCTTGATATGGAAGTACCTGTTTCCACTGAACTTGCCATCCTCACCACTCATTCGTGTGAAGAGACTTGTGCCCCTTTGGGCCTGCCTTGGAAGCATTAATCATCCCACCTTGCATATCCAGCCTCCAAACTGTACTGTCTATCTGACAAGCTTGTCCAACCCGCGGCCCGCTAGCCTCACGTAGCTCAGGACGGCCTCAAACGTGGCCCAACACAAACTCGCCAACTTTCCCCAAACACGAGATTTCTTTGCGATCCTCCTCCCAGCTCCTCAGCCATCACCAGTATCCATGCCCTCCACGTGAGGTCCAGGACACCCCCTCCTCTTCCAGTGCGGCCCAAGGAAGCCCAAAGGTGGGACACCCCTGGTCTGTCACATAGCTGATCAAATCAAAATTATGAGCCAAACATTCTGCTTGCTCTTCTGGTCCCGTGGCTCTCACAGAAACAGACATTTCCTGAAGCAAGTGGAGACATTTTCCTTCTTGAGATGTCGGCTTTGCTGCCTTTCTCACGTGGGCACGTGCCAGGTTCTTTTTAGATAATGGCATTCGTGGCTTCGCTCACGGATTCTGAAAAGGCTACAAGGTAATATACCACCTATCTAGACATTTAAAAGGCATTTTTTAAATGCCAAGTGTCTGTCCTGTCTGATCGGGTGAGCTTCCACACTTCATTTCCACTTTAACTCCGTGGGGGTGGGCTCCTAGGGAAGCCCCCAACACAGGCAGAGAATGGACACGTGGTTATTATGCATCAGTGTTACTGCAGGGAGATCTGGGCGAATGTGGCTGACCATTTACAACCTGTCTTGACTGTATCTGCATTTAAGAATTGGATCGTGGACAGCTAAGTGGAGTGAGACTGCAGTGTGACGTGCTCTGAGGAAAACCGGGAGGGGGAGGGGGAGGAGCCCCAGGCAGCACAGAGTCCGGGGGAAACTTGAGAGTGGAAAAGGAGCTGTCTGCTGATTGAGGCTCTTCTCATTTTCACTGGCCTATCCCATCCCCAGGATGCCATTTTCCATTTCTGATGCTGTGTGGGCTGTTATAGTATCCCCACAGTTGGCAAATGGTTTCTAAGTGTAAGCATTCAGTAGGGTTTTACACGAGGTGAACGTGGAACTCAGGCTGGCTTTGCAGAGCTGGCTACGAGTGTGCTGGAATTTGGTCGTGAATCTTTTTCCCTCGGCGGTCAGGCTGTCCTCAGAACGCTTACTACATGAAGAGGAAGAGCTGCTGCAGGTCGGAAAAAGACACTTACCATTCTCACCAAAGACCTGGGGATCTCAATGTTTGGTGTCTCCAGGGTGCCCCAATTTGGGCCTGATAACTTCAAGTCATATAAAATTGATAGTTATTTACCGATACCCAGAGATTCACACTCCCCAGAGATATATACCGGTAACTGAGAAATGACTCTACATAATAGAAATGCGAGAGAACTGAAGTGTGTAAATAGGGAAGCACGAGGAATAGTACCAGTTATTTCATTCAGCTGTGTAGTCAATCAACAACCATTGACTGATCAACCATTTATTCCAAAATATTACTTAGGTGTCTCCATGAGCCAGGCATGATTCCAGGACCTGGGGATGCATCAGTGAATAAGACACCAACCCCACCCTTAAGGAGCTCTCAGTACAGTTGGAAAATCTGAGCAGTAGATCAATGATGATGATACGCAAAGATTTGTGCCATGATGGGAAAGTTCAGGCAGCTGTGAGAGCACTAAGAAGTCACCTCTAACTTAGCTAGAGTCAGAGAAGACTCCCCACAGCAGGCAACATCTGCTGAGTTCTGAAGGGGTGAAGCTAGCCACTCGTAGGGGAGGAACGGGCATCCGTCTAACCTGCCCTGGCCACAGGGGATGGCTGCACCCCTTAGACACGTTCCTTCATGTCTCAGCTCCCAGTGAGACACTGCAAAAAAAAAATTTAAAAATGGCCACAATTCTTCTCTTTGCTGCATCTGCGCCCCTGTGATAGTAGAATCTGTTTCCTCTCCCTTGGATCTGAGCCATTCTTGTGACTTGCTATGGCCATTAGAATGTGATGGAAGTGGGATTTTGCCAGCTCTAAGCTCAGACTTCAAGAAGCCTTGCATGTATCCACTGTCTCTCTAGAGACCCCTGCCCCTGCCATGTAAACAGCCTGAGCCAGCTTGCTGGAGGATAAGAAACCACATGGACCACAGGTGAGTACCCCGTTGGCCCAGCCAAGCCCCAAGACATGTGTGAGAGTCCAGCCCCAGTCAGCAAAACAGCCTATGCAACATACAAACCCACAATTGACTGAGCCCAGGCTGAATTGAAGATTTACAGAATCTTGAGCTAAACAAATGGTTGCTTTTCTTTTTTTAACTACTAAGTTTTGGGATCACATGGCAATATCTAGCTACTTTTCACACTAAAACATCAATGATATCTTCACTTGAACAGCCATCGACTAACCACATTCTATTCAGGCCTCAGATATTCACTGGCTTGCTTGTGATTGCTATGAGTTATCCCCAGAACTAAGAACAGAAGGCAGGACCAGGCTAGCTATACTTCTAACCACGAGGACACTCTACCTCGTAGATGAAAGGGCTTTAATTAAAAGGCAGGAAAAATCAAATGCTTCTAAAGTTCACTGCCAAAAGTATCAAAAGCTGGCCCTCAAAGTCTCTTTGCTTCTGAGAATTCATACACTGGAAGACTAATTAACTATGACAAGTTGACCACTGGAAACCATTTTCATACGGATGACATGATGATGGATGGGTCCATGCTGTTACAATGTCATTACTAAAAGAGATGTGAGGAGTCCAAGTACCAACTACTTAGATACACTTACAATACAGATACAGAGGTCTCTTTAAAGCCATGGAACCCTATTGCAGCAGGCTGGCATGTGACACCTCTTCTGTATTAAAGGGCCACATTCACAAGCCACTGACATACCGAGCTATGCATGCCAGGCTTCTGGGTCTCGTGGCTGGAGTGAGACCCAACTATATCTCATTGTTTCAGGAGTTTGTATACCAAATGGGGACTATGTACAATAGAAAAATCCGACCAAGAGCAACACTTACTTATTTACAACATGGGAAGGGTGTGTGTGTGTCACTAATGCTGGCCCACTAAGTGAAAACTGCATGTGATAACCAGTTTTGCCTCATTACGAAATGGCCTTTATATTCTTCTTGGGATGTGTTTGACCAAAGGTTGGTCTCAAGTTGTGGCTACACATCTTACAGGAGAATTTGGAAAATGAGTTTCAAAAGGTATTAAGTCAGAGGTGGGCCAAAGTTTTCTTAAAAGGGTAGGTAGTAACTATTTTAGTCTTTGCAGCCCAAGAGACAAAAAGAGGGGTGTCACATAGGCACTGGTATAACCATACAAAATGTAACCATTCAAAAACATAAGAACCATTCTCAGCTCACAGGTCATGAAAAAATCTGCAGCTGGACCAATTTGGACCAATGGCTGTAGTTTGCCAACCCTTGCCACAAAATTGTTAGATTTCTCACTAGTATATTTCTGCAGAAAAAATTCTCTTAGTTACAGAAACTTTCTCTTAAGTACAGAAAATCTAATCATAAGTTTCAAATATTAGTTAATATAAAAATATAATATATATTACATTATAATATGTATAACATATGAAGATACTATATTATGTTTATATAATAGATTATAATTGAATTTATGAGCCCGTTTAATAGAATAAATTATATGTAGTAATGAATACAATGTAATAGTGAATCATATATGGTAATCTATCCATTCATTCTTCCCACTGACATCACACACAAAAGCTGGCTGCCCTTGCTGTCCTCTGCCCTGCCAGCCCTGCCATCTCTCCTGCATCTTCCCCCCAGTCCAGCCGTGGCAGGGGCTCTGCCCTTTGAGGTTCAGCAATCTGCAAAGTCCAGGAAGGGGATAGTTTGGCCAACCTAGTCCTTAGAAGGGAACATTTAGGGAGTCACTCCTCTCCTCTCACAAACACTGCACTGCCCTCTCCGGCCCAAGTCCCCCTGGTCCATCGCCAGAGGGGGTGTACAGTAGTGGTGTGGCTGTGACCTGTCACAGTCACTGGTGCTTTCCTGGACTTACTTAGATTGTCATCAACCTAGATCCATTTAGTCCCGGTCTTAGGCTTTAGATGAAATTCTGGAGTGACCAGAAAATCCTCCCTGGTTCCCAGGCTGGCCTGTTATACTTTGTGCAGATTTCTCACTACCCCTGGCTTTCCCCTCTGCTCCCACAACAGATGTGCCCTCACCTTCCCTGACAGCGCAGGTCTCAGGTTAACATATCATACTAAGATTTCAAATATATTTTTATTTATTTATTTTTATTTTTGACAGAGAGAGAGATACAGAGACAGAGACAGAGAGAGAACTGAACTGGGGGAGCTCCCAGTTCAGCATATGGGTCCGCACGGGCCGGGGCCGGGATTCGATCCCTGGTCCCTGGCGCTGCAAAGTGAGCGCTTAACCCACTGAGCCATCCCGGCTTCCCCCATACTAAGATTTCATATATATTAAATCACAATATCATACTGAAAAAAAAAAATATATATATATATATATAATTTATCATATTATATCATATATATAATTTACCTTCATCCTATTTCTGGCATAGAGCTCCTAAAACACTTGGAATTTTCAAAGTGCTAAGAGTGATGAAAGTGTCTTGAAATTCATAGCAAACCCCTTTCAAACACTCCTGAGTTTGTGTTGATGAAGGGGCTTTTAGAAAGCAGCCAGGATAGGGGCTGGTTGCTGGGGGAAAGCAACCTTTTGATTGGAGGGTTGCAACTTTGAGTCCCCCACCCCCACCACCTCCGGAGAGGTAGGTGCTGGAAGCTGATTTGCTGGCTAAAGGTCAATGATTTAAGCAATCATGCCTTTGTAATGAAGCCTCCATAAAAACCCAGAAGGACAAGGTTCAGAGAATGTTCCTGTTGGAGAGCATGTGGAGCACTTGGAGGGTGCGTGGAAGCCCCAAGGCCCTTCCCACCTTGCCCCTGCATCTCCCCCATGTTCCTGAGTTATATCCTCCTATAAATAAAATGTTTCACTGAGCTTTGTGATCCACTCTAACTAATTAAGGCCAAATTAACAAATTAATTGAACCCAAGAAAGAGGGTCATGGGAACATCCCACCTACAGCTATGGATTAGAAGCATAGGTGACAACCTGGACTTACCTTTGGCACCTGAAGTTGGGGGGCAATCCTGTGAAAGGAGTCCTTAAACAGTGGGATCTAATGCTATCTCCAGGTAGACAGCGTTCAGAATTGAGTTATTAAATTCTAGTACACCCAGCTGGTGACAGAGAAGGGCTTGGTGGTATAGGGAAAAATCCCACGCACCGGAACTGAGCGCAGAACTGTACATACAATTCTGACCTTCAGGCCCCCTTATTTTTTCACAAGTGTTTATAATCACAGACTATCAGACACAAATGCACATGTACACTATCTCAATCAGCAGGAAGCTGAGTGGATACAATCGAGTCCAGTTAATGGGTTTGAAACAGTTGTTGGGCTCTGAGCCTCATTGCTTCTGTCCTTCTAATAGCTTTGGGGTAATAAGTCATTATGTGGGGAAATGAAATAATCCATGTCCCAGATAAAATACTGAGTTCATTTTCTCCGCATTCTGAGTTTTGTTTAATGCAAATGAAATACGGGCCCTCTAAGAGGGGACTAGGGCTGTGTGTATTAGTGCTGGGTGCAGCTCTGGGGAGCTAAGAAGGCAGATTCTCAGGGGGGTCTTTTTATCACCTCAAAGCCTGTGCCTCCAGGCTCCCTCTTTCATACTCTCCTGCTGCTGCCTTCCCCCAACTTCCTCTCTCCAGGGACACACCATCCCTCTTCCTTAGACTTTTGTTCTACAACTATCATAGCAAGCTGGGCTGTTTTTATCCTGAATTCCACGAGTAAACAATATTTTCAGTTTTGCAGGATAGAGGACCGGCTGTAACCGGAAGGTACTGGTTCTAAAAGCCTGCCTGGCCATAGTCTCTCATGAAAGCCAATCCATTTGGAAACCATAAGGTGTCCTGCGGCAGGCCCGGCCTGCTGACCCATCACGGTTCCCAGACCCCAGAGCATGGTGCAGTCCAGCTCAGCCCTGAGGAGTCAGATCTGGACAGAGGTCCTGCTCTCCTCTCTTCTCCACAGCCGCTCTGGGACTCTGAGTTAGGAGAAAGCGTGGGTCTTCTCTGTTACCCCCACAAGAATATAAGCTCCATGCATGCCGGGATTTTGTTTGTTAATTCCCTCCTGGAGCCCCAGGGCCTGGATCAATGCTGTCACACAAATGCAAAGCAAAGATTTGTTGAATGAATGACTGTGAGCCTCAGGTGACAGGACCTTGGGACCAGGGCTTTGCTGCAGCTGACTGGGAGCTTGGGCCTGGATCCTGGCCACACAGAGATCAACTGCGGCAGGTTCAGATCAGACAAGGCACACGTGGAAGTGGGCTCCACCGGCTGGTCCAGAATCACAGGCATCCTGGAGCTGGGATCGGGGGTCTGTCTATACTCATTGCCGTCCTCGCTGTGCACCTCCAGCCCCGGGACCCCGCACAGAGCCTCTCTCCCTGCACTGCAGCAGCCACCTTCCTGCCGATGGCTGCTGGCTCACTGTGTTGTTACAGTCTGTGCATTATACCGAATCATCGCAGTGCAGTTCCTCGTTCTAGCCACATCGTTCATCTTGCTTTTTAAAAAGTCAAGATAATTCAGTTCACCGATCAGGTTTCCAGATGAATCATCTGGGCATTGAAGATGGTTTCATGATTGTCCTTTTTCTTTTAAAGGTGAAAAAAAACAACCAAAAAAACCGATAAGACCGAAAAGAAAGGCTTATGTGGTTTAGAGTTTAGAGCATTTCTTTTCTGAACCTTTAGAAATTTTCTTTGTGAGGCTTAATACAGCGAAGGCTAGAGTGGAAAATGTGTTTATCTGCAATCTCAGATGCCAGGCAGCCTAATAAATCCAGCCTAGGTTAAGATTAGCATTGTCTGAAGCCGGAGCCTCTTGCTCTCATCTATCGTCAAAGGGATAACCAAACATCTTTTCATGTGGACCACTGCTGACTTTGAAAAAATCACATTACGTGCAACCAAAGGAAAACTTTACAGCTGACGTTGTTAAACTGCATAAGCTGCAAAGCACCTTTCTCTGCCGAACAGAGGAAACAAAGATTTGCATGAACTGTCAAAGAGGCACCCAGAGGAGGCCCACGGTTTCTCAAGCAAGATTCATTCCAAGTCCCTGAAGCGTTTTTGTAGGAAGTGTCAGGATGGGATTTGGAAAAAGTTAGACAGTTAAATATTGATTGAATATGTTAGAATTAATTTTCTCAGTGTTGGAAATCCTGCAGTAGCTCCCTGTTATGGACAGAATGTGCATGCCCTCCCCTGCCCCACACCCACGTGTTAAAGCCCTAACCCCCAGTGTGATGGTAGCTGGAGGTGGGGCCTTTAGGAGGTAATTAGGGCTAGATGAGGTCATGAGGATGGAGCCTCTATGATGGGATTAATATCCTCATCAGAAGAGACACCAGAGCTGTCTCTCATCACTGACTGTGAGGGTCCAACAAGAGGGCAGCCATCTGTAAAGCAGGAAGAGGACCCTCACCTGACCTCAGACTTCCAGCCTCCAGAACTGTCTGTCATGTGTAAGCCACCCAGTCTATGGTATTTTGTTAGAGCTGCCAGAACAGACTAAGACACTCATTTGACAGGCCAACATCCACCTCCAGGCTCTGAGTGAATTCTCCACTTAACCTCCCCCTCATTTTTCTTTGTTCCAACCCACTGGCTCCCAATCATACTTCCACCTCAGAGACTTTGCATCGGCTGTTCCCTTGTCTAGAATGCTCTCTTCGAGGTGCCCACGTGGCCTGGCTTGCCCCTGAACGTCCCTCAGGTCTTCACTCAATGTCACCTCCTCAGTGAAGTCTCCCCTAACTCTATCAAAATCACAGTTACCCCCTATTGCCTGTCTTCTTTCCTGCTTTATTTCATTCCATGCTATTTATATACATATATTTTAACTTATTTATTGTCTGTCTTCCCTATGAGTTCATCACTTTTACAAGGGCAAATATTTTTGTGTTTACTGTTACATTCCTAGCTAGTGCATAATAAGCGCTCAATAACTTTTTTTTTTTTTTTTACTAAATGAATGGACAAATAAATGAATCAGTGAATGATTTTTAACTAATCCTAAAGTTACCTAAATCCACTGTGTTTGCAAAGTATTTGTTCTCTTCCATCTAGATCTTCCAGGGGGTTCCATGGCTTACTCCAGGTTGCTGATTGAAGGGGCCACATGGGAAGCCTGCTAAGCTCTCAACAACTCAGGGCAAGAAAGCCCAGGGGGAAGCCAGGCCTGGGCAAGTGAGAGTCTGGGGGAGTCGACAGAGCAAGCGTCTAAGGTGGCAAAGCATCTGAGCGGGGAATTGGACACAGCAACAAAAAATGCAGAGGTCCATCAAATGCTCAGGCAAGCTGTGGTCCTACATTTGACCCCCAGTCTGAGGGTGGTGTGTGTGTGTGTGTGTGTGTGTGTGTGTGTGTGTGTGTGTGTGTGTGTGTGTGTGTGTGTGTGTGTGTGTCCAAGGTCAGAATTCATTCCTTAGGGGAGGAAATTGGCCAGAGGATGGCAGATATCAAGATAAGTGGTCCTAGAAAAGTAGGGACAGAGAAGAAACCAAGAACCTCCGAAGTGGTCCATCTCAGGACCTAGGGGCACATCCCTCTGGGTGGCTCAGAGAGACTTGAGCCTACACTAGGGGTGTTTGGTTCTGGTTACAGGGAAGGGACCTGGGAGGGGCAGGAGCAGCGATCCTGGCTGGTCCCTGGGTCTCACTGGTCAGAGAGTGAGAAGTGGCAACCTCCCTTACGGTGCTTGCCCAGGAAGTAAACTAAGCCTGAAACTGAGGGTGCAGGCTGTGGGGTGCAGGCTCCCCATGGATTTAGCAGTGAGGAGCTGAAAAAGGCAGAGGAAGCGAATAAACCAGGGTCACGGATGCCGCTACGGCTGTTCTAACATTATCCTCCTGTCCCTAACGAAGGCTTAAGGAGTCGTATTGTCCCTGGAGTTGCTTCAGCACTCCTGTCATTTTGCTTTCTTCTCCACTCTGGTGCCCTATTCTGTCCGATGGGTGAATTTAAATGCACTGTTTTAAACAGTGTTGCTTTAATAAAAGCTCATCCAGAGTCGAGAGGACTTACCCGTCCCCCACCCCACCCCCATACCCCTAGAGGCCAGGCTAACATTTTTATTCAGAGCTTGAGCCAGTGGCGGTGGATTAATTAATTCTGCCTTTAAAATAAATAAAGAAAAGCCCTTGTCTTTCTTTTAGGACCATGATAAACTACTTCTTTTTCTTTGACAGTGTGGTGTTATCAACTTTTTTTTTTTTTTTTAAGCACTGGGCTCAGCTTTACTGTTTGTTTTCTGTGCCCTTTCAAGGAAAAAGAACTTTTATTAACACTGTTTCTTGCCTGTTCAGAGCCTGACTTCTGAATAGGATCTTCCTGGAAAGCCCAGAGTAATAGATGGCACCCCAGCACCGCTCTGGGTTTGCAACTGACCATCTTGGTCAGGGAACCTGTTCTCGCAGACGTGACAGGCCTGAGAGACTTCCAGATTGATGCAGGCACAGGTGATTGACAAGTGAGCGACAAAGGACAGGCTAGACAACGTTTTCCAGGGCACTGCTTCTTTCATATAACTTTACTGGGGTCAATCAAAAGAACTGCCTGCTTTGAACGTATTCATTCTCCCGCTTGCAAGTGCCCTCCTCCAATTACTATGCGCAGGGCCACACGAAAGTCTCTGAGCTGCCCACCAACACCCAGCTGTTCTCATAACTTTCTCTCCCTGTCCCCCACCGCACCTCCTCCCCCATGGAGCTCTCTCTATCATTATCTCTGTTTTCCAGGGAAGAGAACCAAAGCCGGAACTGGTCACTGATTTTCTTGAGTAACCAAAATTGAAGCAGTGACTTCATTTTAATGTCCACCCCAGGTCCCAGGGATCAGCTAGGACAGCTGCCCCAGCCCCTTGCAGGTCCCTGCCCTGCAGCAACAGCCAAACTCCCTTCTGAATCACCCATCCTCCCCAAGTGACACGGTCCCTAGGTCCTGGGATGGACCACTTCGGAGGCTGTTGATTTCTTAGGTCCTGCTCTTCTTGGACTGCATATTGAAGGTCTTGAGACTTTCCATTTTTCTGACCAATTTCCTCCCCTAAAGACTGAATGCTGCCCTTGACCCCCAGGCACACGTTTTGGGTCTTCTTGAAGCCATTGGGAGCATCACCCAAGAGCAACAGCCCTTGGCCTTGACCGATCTGGAGCAGCCAGGCTTGGGGCATGGTCCCCAGCTGCATTTCTGCAGCAGGCCCTTTCTTTCCCCAAGTCCCGGTCAGCAAGTAGCACTGAGCGGTACAACCTGCCATCCACTCTTCTACCTGCTCAGCCACTGGGTTTACTGGATGGGGCCTGCTGGGAACAGCGCTTGCCTTCCTGAAGAGATGCTTCTGCTACTCAGCCTCCTAGGATAGAACCCTGCTTCTATTTTTTTTTTTTTTTTTCTGAGCAAGCCGAAGCCAATTCCCAACCACCTTATCTCTGTTGCACCTTTGCACGGCTTTTCAAGGTGGATTTTATGGTTATTTGCAGCCGAGAGGACCCCCAGCTTTGTTTTCCCGCCCATCTCCCTAAGAGCCAGGCTTGACAAAGTAATTCTGAACAACTCTGGCAAAGGCTCCTACCAGCAGGAAGAACATCAGCAGTTCAGATACAACACAATAAAAACCACCAGCTTGTTTTCTCACTGGTAGCCTTGTAGTTCAGCGCTAATGGGGTCTTCTGCTGAATTAATTAAGTCTACTGGCTGGGTGTCTATTACCAGGGCTGTTCTGAAATTCATAGGATACTGGCCACTTTCTACCTTTCTTTCTCATCAGCACGCAGCTCCTTACATCAGCGAAGACACTGCCACCCACTCCTCTACTTGGAGCTGAAAAAAACGAAGCCATTTCACATAAAAAGCCCATGGAAGAAAGGAGCCGATGACCTTCTGGGATTCACCAGGACACTCTACCCACAATTCCGTGCCAGTAGATTACTTCGGTCAGTTACACCAGGAAACCCAGTGATCCCACCCCCTGCCAAGACTCCTCAGAGCACCCTCTGACCCATCATAATGCAACTGGACGGCCCAGGTCCCTGACCTCAAGGCTGGCCAGTGGCCTATAAAGTGGCGTCATGTGAAAATTTTGCCAAATAACGCTGAGCCCAGCACATCTTCTCTCAGGGAGTTGGGACTTGGAAGATACGGAGGGAGATTCAGTTACAGAAACAGGGCCAGGGGAACTGAGTAGCATACAGGTGGCCCATCAGAGCCCTGAGCCTTCTTGCTGCTGCTGCTGCAGTTAAGTGATAAACCCAGCTGCCCCCGGGGCCCAGCTCCTGCCTAGGCTTACAGTTCATGTGGGCTCTGCATCCTTGGGGCTATTTGACGTTTCTGCCTTCCTGATTTTTCCCATGAGTCCTTACAGCCAGCCCTGATCACTACAGATAAACCAACCGCTGCCATTGGGATGAACCCAGTGAACATACTAAACACACTGTCAATGTTTTGTTTACTTGTATATGTAATGTATATTTCAATAGAACCATGGAAGATGTTTTAGAATTATATCATGCCTTGCACTTTGAATATGTGCAGGTCCAAATCCCATCAGCTCTTCTGAATTAAATCATAACAATCAGTTATACTAATACATGTGGAAGCAGCTGGTACAATGTCTACAAGCTAGTAGGGGGCCAATAAAGATAAAATTTTAATTTGGATTTTGAAACTTATGATTGACACAGGGCAAGCAAAATTCGGGTTCACGTTTCTGGAGGAAAGATGATGGAAGGTTCCCCGAGGAAGGCCCAGCCCAGGTGCCTCGGGCCTGTGAGAACGTCCAGGAAGCTCTTAGGCACAGGTCAGTAGCTACGGCACCCTGACCTTCAAAAAGACGAGCAGCCAGGTTCCGGGTCTTCAGACAAGATACCGATTGGCTTCTCTGATCCATTTTTCTCTAGGGCAGTATTGAAACAGAAGCACGGAAGTGGACGATAGACACAGAAACAGGGAACATTCAAGAACCCCAGGGGCCCAGTTCAGGCCATGGCAAAACGCAGAAACACAGGTCTGCGTACCGTCCCTTAGTGCACTGCTGCTTCCTGCCCTGACCACTCCTCTCCCAGATGAACCTGACCCCTCCACCTCCTCAAGTCTTTGCTCACACCTCGCCTCCTCCCTGTGGCCTCCCCACCCCTCCTTTCTGAGTACCACAGCCATTTCCAATTCCATTGACCTTACTCCAGCTTTTCTTTTCCACTTGTAACCTATCTCCTAATATCTCGTATAATTAAACTATTTATTGTGATTTATTTGTCACTGTCTGCCTCTCTCCACTTAAATGAAAGCTTTGTAATAATAAGGATCTTTGTCTGTTTTAGTCACTAATGGATCCCAAGTGTCCAAAGTAGTGTCTGGCATATAGTAGCTGTTCACTAAACGTTGGTTGAAGAAATAAAATGACTGAATGGATATGGAGCTAACAGGACCCTAAAGTTGTTATGTTTCTCTCTCCCTGGACGTGTCTGGGCACAGCTGCAACCTGGCAACCCCAGTGTTCACTTCTAGGGCAGGGTGCTGGTACCACCCTGACTTTCTTGTATCTCTCCTTAATTCCTCCGATTGGAAAAACTATGCTATGTGTCTCAGTGAGTGACCCCAGCCCTCCAGGTCTGTCGTAAATGCAACACATTTCACCTCACATAAGGGCAGCTCTTGGTTCTCTCCATTCTACACAGAGTGAAGGCTTGAGTTATCCGACACTCCAATCACGCAACAACAGTACAGTGCAAATCCCAGGGTGTGCTAATGAACAGAATCTCCTGGTAGTCAGAAGTGGCTAATGGTGAACATCTTTAGAGTAACATAGGCTTAAAACTGAATGCAGGTTAATGTTTATAACAAGAAGAATAATTAGTTTCTCCACAGACATTTACACTTCATTTCTAAGACTTACTATTTATTAAATTTTATCTTGTTTTAGGGCCCTTCGTAAATTGTTTGCATTTAACAAGTTGTTTGAATCTCACAAGTCTTGTATTTCATACCTGAGAATTCAAAGCAACACCTTTGATCAAAATGGGATGTTTTAGTTAAATAACCATAAAATTCCCCTCAAAGAAACAAGTACAGCCAAAAGCACCATTAGCAGATTTTCTTGTTGTTCTTTTCAATTCTTGACATTGGCCCAGCTTGGTTTCTCTCCTGCTATGAGGTGTACACCCTAAGTCCAGTGTGGTCCTCTTCACTCTGGTAACTGGGGCAGTGACTGCCAAGCCTAGGTTATCACCAAGTCACCCGGCCACTTCCCGTGAACAAGGAGACACCAGGATCTGCGATCCAACGTACAAAACCTCCCCAGGTGCTGCTCATGGTAACCAGGTGAGGGACCTCGTGCATCAGTGACCTGCCCCATGGAGGGTGAGCAGAACACCATGCACATGGCAGCATTCAGTCCAGAATACATGGTGACATGCACAGAGAGAAGAAAACTGAGCATTCCTGAGGGTGACTGAGTGACATGGGAGCTCAGCAGAATAAAGACCTTGTTGTCAAGTTCTCAACTGGATCCCCAGTTCTTTGCATGGTACCAGGAACACAGTGAGTGAAAAATCAGTTGAATACATGGACCTGCTTCTGCTGATCACTTCACATTTAACTTAATTGTCACAAAAATCAGGTGAAGTTGGTACTATCAGCTTCATTTTACAGATGGGCATATGTACTGGCATTCGGAGACATTAAAAGTTCCTCAGTGCGCCAGGAAGTGCCTGAGAAAAGACAGGAACTCAAGGTTATGTAGCTCCAAAGACCTGGCCTATTGCACACCCCTGCAGGGTGACCAGGTGGGCAGGTCACAGTAGGTTCAGACTGTGCCAGTTACTGTCGGTCCCAGCCCAGAGGCCACGGTAACCGAAGCCCTCCACCCTATAGGTCTGCCTTCACGCCCCTCCTCCAAGGTCTGTTTGGACCCCCATCTCCATCAGAAGGTATGTTCTGGACGATGCCACACTGTCCTGAGTTAGGATTCTGTTATACCCAGCATAGCCCCTGCCATCCACATGTTTAAGAGCTGGACTCCCCCTGCCCTGCCTGCTTTCTTCTCGAGCCCTGCCAAGAGCAACTTGCTTATTAATAAGATTCAAATTCTCCTGGGCCCATGGCTACAATTCTTGTCTCTTTAGATGGGGCCCTGATAAACTTCCTGGCCCCCATTAACTGCCTTTCCCAAGCCCTCTAGCCTGTGTCCTGGCAGCTCCTCCCCACCTTCTCCCTATCAGATTCCACGCACATCCAAGACCTCATTGGGTTTCCCTTGGCTTACTGTCTCAGACTCCTACGTGGTCTCCTGGCCTCAAGAATTGTTCCATGCTCCAGACGCCCCCAGCAGGATCTATGAAAGCACAGGTTAAGCCATGTCACTGCCTTATTTAAAACCTTCGTCGGGGTCCCCTTCACCTACTGATTGAAGCCCCAGCTTTTCAGAAGGGCACACCCACCCTTCCATGATCTAGCTCCTACCTACTTTTCTAGTCTCATTTCTTGCAACTCTAGTCACATGGAACAAGTCAGGTTTTTTCCACGGGACTTGGATGTTCTTCCTCTTCCCTCTGCCTAGAATGTCCTCCTCACCATCTTAAAAATACAACTCTGTTTAACTCTACCTCCGAACTTCAGCTAGGCTGACGAGCTGTACCATTTTAAACAGGGCAGAAAGCAACGGCACTGTCCCATTTCAGATGGTACGTGTGGTCAGCCTCCTGACACCTTGAAGTGAGCCCAGTGAGATTAGGCGGCCCCGACATAGTTTGAAACGGGACAGTATTGTTGTTTCTGTCCCATTTAAACTGAGACCTCTGGTCCGCCTAATTCAGCTCACCTTCTGCAGAAAGTCTTTCCTCAGTTCCCATGCTGGGTTAAAAACTTCCCCTCCATGTGCACTCATAGCAACCTCAGCAGATTATGTTAACATTATCTTCTAAGTCCCTCAAGGGCAAGGCCAAGGGTTTTCATTGCTGAGCTGCGCACCATGCCTGGTGCAAATTGAACATTAAAAAAAAAAAAGTGTTTGGGCCTAAAGACTGAAGACTGGTGAGAACCCCACCATCTCTAGAGAGCCCAGCTCTCTGTCCTACCTGCCTGAGCATCAGGATTCTAACTTTCTAGAAACTTCTGGCCACCCACTCATCAGATGGGTACAGCCAGGCATCAGGGCACATCTAAAGCTGGTGCATGCCCCTGCGTCTGAAGACACAGAACACGGGTGTCTGTTCTGTGGCAGCTTCACAGGCAGGGATTCCCATCTACTCCTAGCCTTTCCTCCCTGTAGGTTCCTGCCCACAAAACATGCCCAGCAAGGCTCTGAGCCACATCTTTCTCACAGGCCAGAGATGGTACCAGGGCCAGGAAAGCAGTACTGATGGACCAGCATGTTCTCTACATGAACAACAACTTAAAGATAGATTTTCCCCGGAGACGGGGTCGGAAGCTCCATTTCGATCAATGAATCACAGCACATTGGTGTGGCGCCTGGCTGGGTAAGTATGTTCCAATTTTCTTGCATCCCAGGGAAGCTCCAAAAACACCCCTAAAACTCCAAGCTCCTCACAGTCCTGCCACTCTGTGCCATATGACCCTGATGAGCGAGGATGGTGGTGATAGAGGGTGTTTCCTGCTGCCCCAACACTCATTCTTCTCCCTCGCTAACATCGTAGAGCCATAAAGGCACATTGTATTTCCAAGGCTTGTCTGATCCTATTTCTTTGTAAATTGGATTAAGCTCTTTACTGTGTATTACTGATATTAAAAAAGAATGGATTCACATCTTGCAGACACAGCAAAAAGCAATCGCTCCCATGGCAAGGAAGTCATTGGCTAGCGGCCACAAGAACCCAATTTTAACTTTCCAGCCCCGTCAGCAGGCAGACACGCTGGCTGCTGGCACAGTCAGCCCCAAGCAACAATGTGAGTTGGGGAATGTGAGCTGTTAGCATCCCGGGTCTCCTTCACTGTCTTGTCCCCCACCCCCACGTCAGTGCCTCTTCAACCCAACCACTGTCCTCTTCATCCTCCCAGGTCTCTTCTGCCTCCTCAAGAAAAGAGCCTGGACTTGTGTTCACATGAAGTTATGTACAGATGTGGCATGACCCAGGAGAAAATGACTTATAAAGGGCTATCCAAGGCTAAGAGCAATACCTTATATGTGACTTATCTTCCACGTTGCAAAGCCTTCTTCTCTCAGTGACACAGAAACTCTTACTAAGTTTTTATCCCCATCTCTCTCAACCCCCAGTGTCTCTGCATTTTGGGAGATGATCCTGGTGGTAGGAAATGCAAATATATATATATATATATGAATATATATATATATATATGAATATATATATATATATATATATATATATATATATATGAAGAATGAGGGTATAGGAATAGAAAGTTAAAGGGGAATTTTTAATGTTTATTTACTTCTGTATTGTTTGCCTTTGGGTTTACAAGAAACTTGCATTTATTTTGTAATTTTTTTTTTCACAAAAACAAATGATATCCCACATCCAGAGAAATTAATAAACTGGCTGTTTACCAGAGGGTTAGAGAGAAAGGGGATGGGGGAAGGGGGGTGTCAAATATATGGTAATGAAAGAGAAGTGACTCTGGGTGGTGGGCATACATTGCAACACATAGATGGCGTATTATAGAAATGTACACTTGAAACTTATATAGTTTTCCTAACCAGTGTCACCATAATAAATTTTATAAAAAACAAATAAACTGGAACCCAAGTGGTCAGGCATTTAAGGAGGGCAGCTTGGACGGTGGCCTGGTGGTTCATGGAACAGGCTAGTGTCCCCGTGTGAATGGCCATGAAGATGGCCCCAGGATTCAGGTAAGCGAAGCACTTGTCTGTCACCTGTACAGACAGCTCCACGTGCCCAGAAAGCCTCCTGACTGAATCTGGGTAGGAAATTCCTGCTAAGCACCCAGAACTTGCTCGTGCTGGCTCTGATGGGGATGCCACACTCCAATTGCTCCTCCCAATAGAATTCACCTGGAGAGGCAGGGAAGGAAAATATTTTGTCATCTTGCTGGGACACCTGGATAAACACACACACACATACACCTAGTTGCCTGACTGGTGATCTGGCTTCGAGATTGTTTTTTCGAGGAGCATTGGAGGAAGGTTATCACAGAAATTGTACCTTCCCTTAAGAAAATGCCATTCATGCAGGAAAATGCCAATTTGCCAGCGCACGTGTCTGTTTCTATATCAAGGGCAGTTGAAAATTCTGGTTGATGACCCTCAGGTGTGTGAAAATTCTGGTTGATGGCCCTCAGGTGTGTCCTGTCAGGCCTGCTGCCTACCATATACCTCACACTCAGCTCTCCCCACTGTGCCATCTCGGGCTGAGTCTGAGGCCTCTGCTTCTCCGTGAGGTGGTTTGGCCTGAGCTCTAGCAGGGCCCGTATCTGCTCCCCTCTGCTCCCGGTTCCCTTTCTAAAGAAGAGAACATATGGCTCTCCGGTGTCCAGAGGGATCAGGCTACTCACCCCCAGTGTGAAATCATTTCCGAAAAGGCCCATATTTCCCTGTTGACAATCTGGTGCAGGCCACCCATTGTTTCTTGTCCAGGCCACCCATTGTTTCTTGTCCTGGCTCTGAGTCACTGCTGGCTGGAAATATGAGTGACCTGTTATAAGAACCTTGTACTGGGCAGGCTCAAGTCCCATAGTGAATGTCATTGCAATGCGGTAGCCAGGGAAGGTTGAGAAAGAGGTTTGCTGTAGCTGCAAACAATAAGGGGATGACCTGTTGGAAGAGATTTACAAACAATGATACAACCAACTAAAAGGCAGTCTGCATTGTATTACATTATTATCTTGCAGCCGGAAATTCCAAATAATGCCAGGGACAAAATACTCGTTCTGACCAGGTAGATAACTCTCATGCCCCAGGGTATGACAAAGCCAGAAAGGAGCCTCCTAGCACACACCACAACCACGCATCTGAGGTTTGAAGTTAGGCCCCTGGATTAGAATCCTAAGCCTGCCACTCATTAGAGCGTGGCAAGTTACTTAACATCTCTGCGCCTCAGTTTCCTCTTTTGTAAAATGTTAATATGATATTTCGTAGGGTTGTTGTGAAGATATAATGAGATAAGCTATGTTAAAACTCTTGATAAACTAAAATGATGGGGAAATGTCTTATTTTTGTAGTTAAAATTAGATTTGTGCTTGACGCCTCCCAGGTATGGCAGGTGTATTCACTTTTCCACACTTTTATTCTCTTTATGCAATGCCTGTCCCCTTCTGTGTTTATCCCTGTCCGCCTCTCATTCCTCTTTATCCCCACAATCTGTATTTTTCAAACCACCCTAGTTGCTGTTTCAAAATAAAGCCACGATTCCTTTGCAGGGTGTAAAAGGTGAAAGCACTAAGAAGTACAAACTGGTAGTTACAAAATAGTCATGGGGATGTCAAGTAAAGTATAGGGAATATAGTCAATGATATGGTAATCACTACGTATACTTCCAGGTGGGTTCCAGACTAGTCAGGGGGAATCACTTCCTTTTTTTTTTTTTTTTGGCTTAGGTGCATTTTATTGGTTTTCTTTCAGAATCCTTCTACAAAAGAGCGAAGTTAAAATCCACGTCCTTAGCAAGAGGGTGAGAACAACTCCCCTTTCCCCAGTGCCCTCCACCCCTCCCCATGTTCATGGGGTTGGCAGGCTGGCTATTTTCATCCCCCACCAACCCCTAAAAGGTAAAAGACCTACCACCTATCAAACCCTGCCCCTCAGCTCCATCCCCCACGTATTGACCCTGGTTAGGAGAGGCCCTGGTAAGAACTGTTGGGACCCAGCAGGAACTCTAACCCCCAGAAGGTCATAGCCACAACACAATCTGTGAACACTTCTTCCTCCGGCTCCGTGTCCCCTAGCAACACTGTTGGGCCCAGCACCTCACTCCCAGAGGCCAGCTGCATACTCTCAGGGCAGGGATGATCAGAGGCTGGGGCCTTATCTGGGAATTGATGCAGGTAAATGCAATCAGATTTGAAGGGGCAGCAGCCATTCCGTCGCATGAAGAACCGGCATCGGATCTGGCTGGTCCGAGCCTTGAAGTTCCTGATGAGTTGCTCCTTCTCAGCCCCCTCACTCACCCAGAACTTGTGGGGGATGATGTAGCTGGAATGGACACGGCACTGGGGACAGGCCTTGATGACATCCCGCGGGAAGTCCTGTCGGCTCTTCTGCCAGGTGCGCAGGCAGCCTAGGCAGTGGGCGTGAGTGCAGTTGGGCAGGATGCCAAAGATCCGCTCGGCCTCCGGCTTGTCCCACACCTTGTCCATGCAGATGCCACACGCAACGTCCCGACTGTCCTGCTCCCTCTGCTGGACCTCCAGGTTCATGTTCTGAAGTGGGGCCACAAGCTCCCAGACAGGGTCGGGAATCACTTCTTAAATTATGTAACTGTCTAACCACTATGCTGCCCACCTGAAATTAATATAAACTAATATTAAATGCCAACTGTAATTGAAAATTTTTAAAAGGGGAAAAAAAGGCGAAGGGGAACAAGAGTTCAGATTTCTAGGTATAAAACAAATAAGTCATGGGATTGTGATGTACATAGGGAAGAGAATCAATATTATCATGATAGTGCAGTACGGTAGTTTCTAGACTTACTGTGGCAATCACTTCTTTAGGTATATAAATGTGGGATAACTATGGTATACACCTAAAACTACTGTAATATTGTATGTTAGCTATATTTTAACAAATATCTTTTTCGAGACCCTGGCCCAGTTCCTGCCCTGTGCAGCCCCGCACCCACCTGTGGAATGAAACTACCGTATGTGGAAAAACCAATGATGTGCAACTATGGAGACTGTTCTGGGCCCTCCCCCTTCTCTCTGTCTCTGACTCTGTATCTCTCTATCTCTCTGTCAAAAACAATAAATAAATCTTTTAAATAAATAAATAATAAAGCCACAATTACTTTGTAAATCCAAAGGAAGTTAGCCAAGTACCTACCTAACGAGCTATGGTATGAGTTCTGTCTTTTCCTGAATTTTCCCTCTCAAGGATCCCAAAGGAGAACCTTCGTGTCCTCATGAATCATTTCCCCTTGCCACTTATCTGCTGTCACCCACCAGGAGCCCCAACACTCCATGAGGGTTGGACTCTGCCACCATGGACCAAGGACAGCCCTTAGGTCCCGTGGCTGGAGGACCCTGGTGCTGCTGAGCACTGGCGACCACCCGCAGATGGGTCCTCTCTCAGTGCCCAGACAGGTCTGGGGGCAACACTCACAGCACAGCGGCCTGTACTCCGTGGACACAGCTTTGAGCATTCTTTCTCTCATGTGACATTCACTCTCATTTCCTAAGGCCAGCCCATGGTGCTGGGTGCCTGATCAGAGGGCGTCCAGCATCTTTCCTTGCCCGTGAGCTAGGCCTCAGGATTGACTCCTGGTTGTTAGTCCATAGCCTTTCCCTCATCCTGAGCGTTTGACTCAGGTCAATCAGTGCATTTGTGCAAAATTCGTGCAAAATTTGGAAATGATCTTGTGTCCTCAACTAGTGCCCTAATGCACCACCACCTGTTATCTGGCCTAAATGAATGGCAATCTAATCCAAGAAGACTTGGCCACCTAGCCATGGTTTCATCAGGTTGGTACCCAAGATGCCAAGCCCTTGGGCAGCTCATATGCTAGGAATTGTCAGCGTACCCTGAGACGTCCTTGGTGGTTTGGCCAGGAACCTGTCAAAGCTTTCAGGCATTAGCCAGCCTTTGCCTGTCCTCACACTCACTGAAGCAAACAAAATCTGACTTGCATCTTAGAATTGGCCCAAAACCTGCACAGGTAACTGGTTCACAGAAAAAGGAATCCTTTGGCCTTGGTGCTTTTGTCTTTTATTTATTTTTTCTTAAAAGAAAAATTATTAAAGTGAACATCTGAGTTGATTTTGGGTTCATACCCACTGTCTGTGGAGAGAGTTCTGGGTTTTGCTGTCAGCTCCTCTTTCCCCTCTCCCATCAGTTGAGGCTGTTGGTTGCCTTCTTTATCCCGGGTATTGAGGACAGCTGCTCCCATCCTTGCCACGCCCCTCACTCCCTGAAGGTTTCCGTTTCAGCCAAGTTGACCAGTTTGTCTTTCTGCGTAAATCCTTGGAGCCGTGCTCCCGTTTGCCCTCCTTCCCTTGATTAAACCTTGCTGGTATTTTTACATGTCTAAGCAGCTGCTGCACCAGCTTCCTCTCCTCACTGGATCACTTCCTGCCTGCAATTCTTCTGCTCCCTCTTTTCTGATAACCAGCTCGCTCAGACAGAACAGGCCTATGTAATACGGTTCCCCCACATTCCCAGCAAGGGGGGCCCCCCCAGCCCAGAGGAAGCACAGACTGTGCATATTCCACTTGTCGAAGCAAACACCATGAGAGGCTACCTGGTGCCAGTCCAGGGCTGTGACATCAGGAGAGGCACAAGCTGCTGTGAGCACTATCTTGCCTTGCACCAGGGCTTCCTGGCCTCCTAGTCATAAATTACACGGGCAATTGTCAAATGATTGTCACGTAATCTCTTCCCAGAGATTTCAACCAGCTCTAAATTGTTTTGGCTAATAAAAGCTAAGGAGATTTGCAAGAAACTCCAGATGCATTCAAACAGTTTGGGGATTGCACAGCCTGAAGGCAGATGAAACTTAAATCAACGGAAGGTAATGTGCACTGGCAAAAGTGATCTAAGATGTGAGCGTGCATCTGTGTGTTCCAAATTTACAGCCCCCTCTGAGGAAGGAGGGCGAGAGTAGCTCCAAATAAATGGAGTGGGCAGAGCAGCCAAAAAGCGTCCCCAGGTAACTGGATCTCATTTTACACGATTCCATCAGTGACCCAAACTGGAACTCATGCTTGGGTCTGCTACAGCTTCCTGAACCTCACTCCCTGCTTTCAGATCTGGAAAGGCAGCAAGGAATGGTGGTCCCCAGGTGATGCAGGTGATCCCTTCTAAACTGAGGCTGGGGGTCTGGCAGTACCTGATGGGGTCTGGAGAAGAGTAAGTCTGTATTTGTCCAGATTCACCATCAACTGCCAAGACCGGAAAGGTGTTAGGTTATCTGCACCTGCTGTTGATTAAATGGAGGACCAGCTTCCAAATTCTACCAGCCCCTGTTCTCAGCCACTTCCCTACTTTCTAACATAAAAATTACTGAAAAGCTGCATTTTAATGTCTTATATACACGAGCCTTAAAATAGTTTAGTCCCTGGAGTAGGAGGGATATATGAACGAGTATATACATAAACACATACCTATATACAAACAAATATATATATCCCTATATGTGTGTATACTCAGACACAAACACACACACACATCTGCTAATTGTGATTCCTACAGGTATGACTCTGTCTGGTCCAAGTAACCAGTGTACAGGGAAGCAATGTTACTGCCACTTTAGATGCATCAGTATTTCCAAGGCAGGAGGAGGCTGGCACAGGTGTGCCAATTATACCTTTGTCCTAGCCACCTGACCCTCCTCCAAACCTCTGAAGGGCTGGGACAGAGTCCCCAATCTTCAAGCCTTCCCAGAGAGGTGCTGCTATCTGGAAACAGAGGATGAGAAATGGCCTATCACAGCCATTCAGCCTGGGCTCCATAGGGCATCAGCCAATCCAACCACCTTTTCTCTCCCACCCAACCCTGCGAGCACAACGGAACAATGATCTCAACTGTGGCTATGATTTGGGATGGGAATTTGGGCCTAGAATATTCTCTCTCCTAGTAAGTGGTGAGAAAGTTCCAGTAGCTGGCAGTCCCAGGCCCCTGTGCCATGGAAGAGAAAGTGAGACATGGTCACAGCCCTCATCTCAGGGGTGGGGCAGGTCCATTTGACCTGCCCATCATGCCATGGCTCAAAATTATCATTCTTCAGCTCACAATACGAAAGAGCAAACTGGGCACATGAGGTGCAGCTCATAGGCATCAATGTGTGACGTGCAGAACCTCCAGTAGTGTGAAAGGTGAGCAAATGCGTGGATTTCTTTCTCACCCTCAAGAACAGGGAACCTTCTCTCCGCTTTCAGCGGCAGCACCTACCCTGCGGGGGGCCCGTGTTCTCAGGCCTGGTGGCAAGCAAAAGCCACTTCCCGATGCCACTGTAACCTGCTGCCACGGCCACAAGCAGACTGCTCCGTTGAAGGGAATTCAAGGTCTTTCATTTCTAGTCACAAGGAATGGATGCGTTCATGTGTGTGTCAAATAAATGTACAGACTTTTCGTGCTCTGTGGAAGTGACTGTGTAAGGCTCTGCCGAAGACAGTAAAAATTTAGCAGTCAACTGGGAAAAAGAAATACACACAATCTGCAATGTCTGCAAGAGCCACAAAGCAAATAAAATGCTCAGGAGGACAATTTGTCTTGGGACTAAGTAAATAGAAATGAGCCTGCAAAGTCCTGATGAAGAGGATAGCAAACAACGTCATAAACAAGGAAGTGATTGGTTATCAGACTTTGAGGTGTACACAGATCACTAGAAGAGCTGACTCAGGTGGTCGGGGGTGGAGCCTGAGATTCCCTATGTCTGACAACCTCCCCCATGACCTCAATGCCATGGTACCAATGGTCCTTGGGTCACACTTGGAGTTGGAAGGCTCTAGATCCCATCATATGGCACTGGACTGTGTCTCCTATGAACCTTCAGCACTTGCTGGTGGTGTCACACTGATGTGCAATTCAGTTCTAGCAGTGTGTCAGGAGGCTGATATGACACCGTGTGGCCAGCTTCCTACCAACATGGCTGGAGCCACACGTAGTTTTCAGAATAGCTGGAGGAATGACACATTAAATACACTTTAAAAATTCTTCGGGGAAGCCGGGATGGCTCAGTGGGTTAAGCGCTCACTTTGCAGCGCCGGGGACCAGGGATCAAATCCCGGCCTCTGCCTGTGCGGAACCATATGCTGAACTGGGAGCTCCCCAAGTTCAGTTCTCTCTCCGTCTCTGTCTCTGTATCTCTCTCTTTCTGTCAAAAATAAATAAATAAATAAAAATTTATTAAAAAAAAATTCTTTCTAAATGTCATTGTTTCAGTCTAGCTTCTATTGCTCGGTGACCATAAACTCAAGAGATGGGTCTCCCACACAACTGGAAGGCTGCTTGGTTACCACTAGAAACATAGGGCCATCTGTCATGGCAAACGTCAACCTCCTCCTACGAAGCTGAGGAACCCAGAAAGGATGTGGCCTCAGGCTACGGGTAGGACCAGAAGGAAAGGCAGAACGTTCCAGATGAAGAGAAGAGCTAGAGCTGTGGCAAGCCCCCAGGCCAGAGGACCTCGTGGAGTGCATAGAAGACACTGTGGGTCTGACTGGCGTGTGTATGACCTCCTGCCTCACTTCTTTCAGTTCTCCACTCAGATGTCCTTCAAATAGGCCACCTCCACCTAAGCAGCCTCCTTCTGCACCTGCCAGGACTCTCTGCCCCCTTACGCTACTTCACTGCGCTCATCACTATCAGAGATCCGATCAGACCATTGAAGAAGACTCTCTAGAAGCGCAGGAAGCAGCAACGGGAAAACCTCAAGGCAGGAGCGATCTGCTGGAACTCAGTGAACAAGGTCAAGAGTGTCAGAAAACGCATTTGAGAAAACGCCGTGGCCCACGCGGCAAGCCCTTGTCAAGACTGTGGATTCTGCATCCATCAGCTCTCCTGGCCTGGCAGCTACTGAAGCTGCTGCTCACAGCAGTGTGCATCTATGGCTCACTGCATATCTGTGGGTTCCCTGGGGCAGGCTTCCTCCTCATATGTCATTCTAGGGTCCAGGCTGCAGCAACAGCCACTCCTGGGGTACGTTCTTGTCCTGGACATGGCAGAGATGCAAGGGAGCTAACCCACCTGCACAGGGCCAAACTTACTACCATGCAACAGGCAAAGCATATCACGTGACTTAGTCAAAGTCAAGGGGAGGAGAATATCCCAGAGTCACACTGAGGCTGGGTGGGGTATCATATACTACACCTCAGGGACATGAAAACAGGGACAGTAATTCATTCTCCTACCTGTAATGTGATGGTGCAGCTATTGTTTGTGGCGAGAAGGGCATTGGGCAGAGAAGTGACAAGACTCGTGAAGTTCTCCGTGGTAGTTGCATGAGTAATAGACCCACCCTGGGGGACCCGGATGGAGGCAGAGAGACACTGTCAGAATACATCCAATGATGAAGAGAGGCTCACCGAGGCTTTGCTGTGTGTCTGGTAACTAGGAGAATACAAGAGAAGCAGAAAACTTAGACCTTGCCTCAGGGACTCCTGCATGAAACTGGTACACCTGACTCTGGCAGCCTTGAGGAAAGGGACGGCACGTTTGGCATTTATTCCCATGGTTCTCTTGGCACTAGCACAGACCGACTAAGTGGGAGGCAGAAAAAGCAAGCCGGAGCCTCTGGCCACAGTGCAAGGGTGGCCAGTGAAGGCTGCTGTGAACATCACAGGAGTAGAAAGGGCCACTTGGACCAGATGTGAACAGAAAACTCCCTGACAGTGCTGAATGCACGTGCAGTGTTCAGAACGAAGGCTGAAAGGCAGGAGGAGAATTTGTGACTGGTTTCAGCTGTAAAAACAAGGCAGCCAGAGGGGCAGTCAAAAGAAGCAGGCTGGCTTCATACCCTCCAGAAAGAACCATGGAGGCTTTCCATCGCACCCCATCCCTCTTAAACCCTGTGTGTCAGATTTCACATCTCCCAGTAGAGACGGCAAAATGAGATGCTAGGAGAAAGCAGCCTTTAGAAAGGTGGGCCGCTTATAAAAGGAACACACTGTAACCAGGAATTGTAGTCTGTGGAGAAATGAACAAGCTGTTAGTGTCAAGCAGAAGCTGTAGGGACTGCCAGGCAGGAGGAATCCTGGACTGGGGAGCGCTGGGCAGAGGGGGTTGTCACCTTCAGATCCTGGAGGTTATCTGGACTCCTCTGGATCCCAAACAGAAGAATACAACTACCAAACTGCCAGATGGGCAGCCACCCAACAGCATTTCTCAGACACCCTCTCTTCACAGCACCATAGATGTTTACAAAAGCACAGCATTTTCAGGCCCCAAAGGGAACCCATATTATCCAAAATTTCATATTCACATAAAGAGCAAAAAATAAGCATACTTCACCAGAAAGAACATAGAAGCCATAAATGGGTTAGATTAAATCACATAACTTCTTTCGAATTTAGTTTTTCATCTTTAGGCTGGGGCCTTTGGACTGAATTACATTTTAACATTCCTTTTATTTCTGAAATCCCATGATCCGTTAAAAAGCACCTTGCAAGAAACCTCAAAGAATGTCAAAAGCAAAACCAAGGCACCGAGGGCATCAATGGAATGCACTAAGCGCGAAAAAGAAATGGAAGAGAAATTGCATCAATGCTGTGCCTTGCCCTTTACCAGGAAAGATGTGTGCCCTTGAAATGGGCAGGTTGGAGGATTCAATAAAATCGTAGTAAATGCACAGAATGTTCTAGTCTTAACTGACAAAACAGATATCAATAAATCACCCAGACGGGATGTGATCCACCTAAGAATTTTAAGTGAATTCCTAGGCAGACTTGTGGAGCTGTCAACCATGATGGGAGACCAGTTGTTGCAACAACAGCTGTTAGATAGAGGAGTCAGGTTGCCAATGGCATCCTTATTCAGAGTTTCCAGAGGGGACCCTGGGAAACCACCCACTGGTTGTCTGTTCCTTCCAAGCTGGTGGAATCGTTGAACAAAGGACAGAATAGAAGAAAGCTCAAATCAGCACAACCCATGGAGGTAAACACAGGATGGGTTTTCTAGAGAGGAACCAAGCCTGGTTATCAGAGTTTACATGGAGAAAACAGAATGAGTCATTTTTTTCAACTTTGGAATTTCCTTTGACAGGTGTCCACACCAAAAACGTACTGTGGACAAGCTAAGAATGATTGCGTTACCATAGGGATTAAGGACCTATTGAAAATGAATGAAGAATTGAACCTGAACATAAGAAAACCAGGGAATAAAAAAAGTATTTTTTTGCAAAAAGTAAGAATTCTCAGAGATCAAAAGGGACTGATTTTGGTGAGTCATTTTATAAAGAGATCAGAAGAATTAGGTACACAATGAAACTTTCATGGTTGTAGATGTCCCTAAGACATCCTAAGAAGTAAAATGTTAAGTCCATGGCATAGAGAATTTTTTGAAGCTAAAGCAAGATGTGGTACAGGAGTTTTAGTGTGGGAACATTTATGTTAAAGCACCTTAAAACCAAAAGTTGTAGAATAATAGCCCAGAATGATCCATAAAGGCAAGAGGAGATCTTGAAAGTTATGTGCTTTCTTGAGAACATTGAGCTTAATACAGAACAATAGCATCAAAGACAATAAAGTGCCAAGCACTCCATAAATATTTGTTAAGTGAATGAAATGCTGACTCATCAGAAAGACAAAAAAATAGCAAATATATCCAAACTTGAACAAAACTATTTGTAACAGGATGTTAAAATGGGATTCTTCTTGCCTCCATTTTAGCTGAAGCACAAAAACAATACATCTTATATTGCACACTTGATCTTAGCCAAAAGGCCAAGAAGCAATACATCTTATATTCCAAAGTAAGACCCCAACTTTCTCAAGGACTTGTAAAAAGGAAATGGCTGACAATCTCAAAAAGATACACATTCAGTGATTCCATGAAACAACAATTACAAACATAGGGAACAGATGAGTGGTTTCCAGGTTAGAGAACAAGGGGGGTTGCTTAAAGGGGTACCATGAGAAAGCCTTGTGGAGACAGTCCAGGTATGGATTAAATTGTGGTGGGGATCACGTAAAACTAGACATGTGATGAAAATGTGTGGAGTTGCGAATGCACGTACACACCATTGAATGCGTGGTGAAATCTGAATAAGCTCTGTGGATGATACCAATGTTCGTTTTCTGGTTCTGATATTGCTTTACAGTTATGCAAGAAGTTCACGTTGAAGGTGATTTATAGAATCTCCCTGTACATTTCTTTGCAACTTCCTGTGAACCTATAATTATTTCAAAATAAAAAATTTCTTTTTGTTTGATTTTTTAAAGGTGGATGGTTGAAAACCAGTTTCAATCGTGAACTGACCACCCACCTTGAGCCCACAGAAGACACTGGAGAAGTCAAAAAAGGAGAGCTTGGAGGTTGAGAGAACATTTTCACTGCGTGCTCTGGGTGTGTTATGATTCCAATCCTCCCCTCAGAGGTAGCATTGGGATGCCAGCCCTTTAAATTAAGGAAGAACCTTCAATAGAAACACCCTGAGAGCATGCTCTTGTCCCCTGCAATTGACAGACACATTAAACTGCCTGAGTTCCACCCAAGAAATTTCAAGAGCAAGCGTTGGGCCGGCCAGCTGTTGACACATGCACCAAGGAGAGAAGGATGCGTTGGGTGGTCTGCTCCCAGAGTTTGTAAGTGCAAAAGATGTATGACTGCTTTCCGTGAGTCTAATGAGGAGCAATTGTCGTCCTACACGAGGGCTGCCTGGAGAGATCAGGCTGAGATAATGCCAAATGCCAGGAAGCCAACATTTATAGAGTGAGCTGGAAAAGAGTATATTGTCTATTAGTGAACTACAGAGATGAGGAAGGTTTCCAGTGGTAAAAAAACAAAAGGCCTCAAATACAGATGAGAATAAGAACCAAATTTAAGCACTTCCCAGGCCCAGAGAAGGTAACACCAAACTCATGATAGCAGATAAGGAAAAACTTTTCTGACCATTGTTATCTCTTCTCCCTCCTTCTATCCTGGTGGGGTCAGGAATCACAGTTAACAAGATGGGACAAGGAGGGAGATGGAAAAGCACAAGGGGAAGAAAGAACACGTTCAGCTTCCCTACTACCAACTCCCACCTGCAACAGGTCAAAATCGGGGAAGGTAATATTGAACAAAGTTCAAAGTATTATCTATTACGTGGGCTGTTAAATTATTGATTGAAGGAGCTTACATTCCCTGGGTGACCAGAAAACTTGCCTTATTTTTCATCCAGATGCAAGAGGAAAATGAAGCCCCCACAGGAGATTTAAGGGACCAGTGGGAGGCAAAGCATTGGTTCATAATTATATGCCATCCTCTTGCTTGTTCAATGAAATGGTTACAGAAAGAACATACAGAGGGCTATTTTATCAAGAAAGGTGTCATAGAGCCAGAAAGGGCAACGAAAAAGAGCAAGGACATTGTGTGGGGGAAGCGAGGTCTGGCATACAAGATGGGATTTTAAAAGATTATGATTTCAATATGAAGGCAAATGTTGGAATGGCAATTTTATTGAAATCAATAAAATCATAAGTGATATGGATAAGGTCAATAAAAAACGGTGCCAGCCCCCAGAATACAATAACGGGAAGTCACCACTCAAGGTAAGAGAAAGAAAAAGCAAGAACAGATACTCTTAAGGAAGACACCGCCTCTCAAGAAATGGTATGGATTAAAATACCCATAAGTGCGTATTTTTCAACTTAAATTTAATTGAACTTGAAAAAAATAAATACATCTCATACAGCACACCTGGGAAGAGGGAAGAATGTGAAATTACATCAACAAAATGAAAGTCCTGAAATGCAATTAGATGTACCCATACTATACTGATATTTAATGTACTGCAATAATTCACTTAAATTTTATCAAATATATCCCATGTGACACTTTAAGAGAGCAGGAGGTTTCTATTATTACAATTACACCAAGATTCAGAGTGTCAATACCTAGAATATTGATAAGAAAATTTACTTTGGGAGTAAATAAAACATCACTAATGGAATGTCGCTTACATTGTTCCACCAATTAATGTAACCCAGATTTTTTTTTTCATCTTCTCTGAAAACGCTGTGTAAGACTTTGGAAGATTTTGCATCGGTGATTGTCCACACCATGCACTCTGCATCGCCCTGCCCCTGGTATTCCCTCTGCCCAGAACACCTTTCCCACTCCCATGATATTAATCAGGTCTCTGCTCAAACGTCACCTGTGGGTAGGGAGATAAATTGTACTAGATGCTAACTTCTCCAAAAGCTGGCGCACCTAAACCAGTTCCATCAAATTTGGGGCTGATAACTGAGTGAGTGTATTTAAGAAAAGGACCTGAATGAAGGTATCCTGGCTACTGCACAGACAATTGTTTTTTAAATGGCTTGCAGTACAGAAGAGGACTGAAGTGGTCAGATGTTCAGTTTGATAAATATTCAGGTACAGTTTCCCTCAAAGACCAAAAGCTCATGATGAACTGAATGTTAAGAAAAAAAGAATGTCTGTGATCAGCCGCCTCTAACCTATTTTATCTTTGGAAATAAAAAGACTATTTATAGATTTTTTATCCTCTTTCTGCAAGGGTTGCTTTGAAGATCATGTGCAGGCAATCTGTGGGCCCCTCCTCAACTGCAGCTCCCATGGGGCACATCTCTGACCCCATTGACAACCTCCCCAGACTCTGAACCATGGTCCCTCCCCAGCCCTGCCAGTTGCATAGGGTTACGAAGAGTGTGCCCGTTACTAGCCCGTGAGTGCTCACTGGGCTTGTTGCACAAACTCAGCCCATACCTCCATAAGTTTCTTCCCTGGCAGGGGAATAAGATGAGTACCTAGTGTCCCTAGGATATAAGCAGACAAAGGGCTTCCTTGCTTTTCCATCAGTGATACCTGGCCTGTGTCACAACTCAGCATCTCAACTGAGGGTTTCTTGGTGATTGAGGCTCTGATGTGGACTTTGTCACTGGCCTGGAGCATTGTCACCCATTAGAGCTAGGGGCCAGACAGATCCTCTGTGAAGGGGCTAAATCTCTTTCTAGATAGACCCCTCCAGGCCTCCCCCCCCCCACCCCCACCCCCACCCCCTGCCCCGTCAGGCACTGATAGAAGCTTAGGGAAGTCTAAGTAGCCTAATTAAAATCAGGGTTAAGTATTCCTGTGACATGCACTGCATGGGAACTAGAATAAGAAACACTTGAAGTAAATGCCATTGACCTGGAGAGATGCTGGGGGTCCTGAACTCTGGCAAAGGAAGAGGGAGGCTAGCTCAGCAAAGTGGAGCATGCTCAGGCTTTGGGTTTTGCTTTGATCTGGGCTGGTATTCCGGCTCTAACCCTTAGGATGTGTGGGACCTGGGAACTTTTCATGATTTCTCTGAGTTAATATCCTGCAGATTACTGGGAGTGCTAGACAGACCACATAAAGGCCCGGCACCAAGCTCAGCACAAAGTAGCATCTCAAACAACAACATCTAGAGACAGAAGTGTAGTTGAAATAGCACAACACATCAATCAGCCTTTCGAAA
>PVKE010009920.1:0-43690 GCA_004027555.1 Craseonycteris thonglongyai | reverse complement strand
AGCGGGTTGAGCGCTCGCTTTGAGGCCACGAGGACCGAGGATCGAGTCCCGGCTCCGGCCCAGGCAGGACCCACATGCTGAACTGGGGAGTTCCCACAGTTCGGTTCTCTAACTGTCTCTGTCTCTGTCTCTCTCTCTATCTGTCAAAAGTAAAATAGAAATAAATATGCACTGAAGACAAAAAGATAATTTCTCTCTAAAAAAAAAAATAATAAATAAAAATAAATAAAATACATACTATTATGTAATTGGGGTATATTTTGTGTGTTTGTGTGTGCTTATGATGCTGTTGTCAATTGCATTTGGTCAAAATAGAAAGTTTTAATTCTATTTTATATTGACTCTACAGAATAGAGTAACAAAATAGTAAATAAACAATTTTAAAAATACACAACAGAAACAGTACTCTAAGAAAATGTCTATTAACCTTGATGGAAGGTTTGGTTTAAGCAAACCAGTATGAAAAGTGAATTTATGTCCAAAAAAAGTGTGTTTAAAAAAATAAAATAGGGGAAGCCAGGATGACTCAGTGGGTTAAGTGCTCACTTTGCAGCACTGGGGACCGGGGACCGTGGATCGAATCTTGGCCCCAGCCTGTGCGGAACCATATGCTGAACGGGGAGCTCCCCCAGTTCAGTTCTCTCTCTGTCTCTGTCTCTGTATCTCTCTCTCTTTCTCTCTGTCAAAAATAAAAATAAATAAATAAAAAGATATTTAAATAAATAAATAAATAATAAAATAAAATAAATGCATTTAAAAGCAAATTTTCTTCTGGAGTAGGCAAAGACTTAAATTATTTATTTACCATTGTTTGCAATACATAGAACACAAACATCTATTTTTATTCTGTCAGTTTTTCCATGTCAGTAAAGATACACCATTAAAATTTCTTCATGGAATTAAAATCATGTGTTGTCCTAAAGATAGCTATAAATTTTTTTTTTAATAAAACTGTTTATTTTATTATGATAGAACAGTTTAGGATGAAAGGCCAAATTCTTTCAGGCTTAAATTTAGGCTATATATCTTCTTAGAAATCGAGTCTATTTTACTACATTAGGTAATTCCAAGTGTGAGATTTTCCAGTAAATATAATTTTCCTCTTGGATCAGCTCTGGGAGAACATGACAGAAGAACACAGATCAATAGGTGAATCAAATTCTTCTTCTTCTTTTTGTTTTTTTAGTCAAGTAGGCATTTTCCTCAAGCAAAAATTAATGTAAATCCAGCATTGCTAGAACTTTGACCTTTGAAATTATACTTGCATAGTCAGATTTTCCTAACAAAGTACATGTTTACAGTATCTTTTCTTTAAATCAATATTCTTTATGCATGAGCAGAGAAAGGAAAAGAGAAAGGCCAACAGCAAATAAATAGAACCCAAATGACTTAGCTCAGTAGAGTGGAATAATGAGCCAAGCTTTCCCCAGCATCCCAGTCACTCTGTGATATTTAGTTAGGCACTTAGAGAAGTGTATTAGCCCTTTCAGGTCATTAAGATGCCATTTTGTGCACTTCCATAGCCAACTCAGTCTCTTGTGGCCTCAGGTTTCTATTGAGGAATGACTGCAGCAGTGGTGTGAGGAAATTGCATGATTAATGTATGGCTTGATCGCAGTCTTAGTTAAGAGGTAGACTTAATTTCAAGGAAGGAATTTCAAGGAAGGAGCAGTGATCAGATGTGTGTGGGATTGAAATGAACTGAAGTGTTGAATTCATAATATGAGGTGGAGAAAAAAAAAAGGCTGTGTTAGTATTATATTTCTCAAACATAATTGCATACATAGTAAGAGACCTGAAATGTATTAATTTGTATAGCAATTCTTCGGGTACCATCAATAAAGATGCTATTGACATATGAAATCCTTGTTATAGCTTCAACTACAAAAAGAAAAAAAAGAAAATTACACATGCTCTACCTATAGGTAAAACAAATAATAATAATTTTATAATCATCACATTTTTCCCATTTTAATAGATGAAACATCATAATTTAAATCAATTATATCATAAATTGAGATGCATTGGGACCTCTACAATGTACTAATCTAGCAAAGGTAGCTTTAAAAAGTTACATCCTGGGTTTTAAGTAGAGCCAGTGTCTATTCTCAGGTCCATATATTAGACATATTGAAGCTCTGGGATACATTTTCATGTTCTTTCCCCAAACAATTGCCCCAATCCATCAATCTGACTGCTCTTAAGGGAATAATGGATTTTTTGGTGTCCTGATTGCTCCCCAAATTGCCCCTAGTGGAACATTCTGAGTAGCTGAAATATCTGACTAACAAACTACTGTAATTCACCTGTGTTTTTTATTTCTTTCTCTCTACCATTTATCTAATTACTAAAGTCATTAAGTCTGGCCCAAGAAAATATTATTTGATTTTTTATAAACCTCAGCCAGAATAAGCAATTTCTACTTACATAGTGATGTCAATGAGATAATGAGAATTTTAACCGCAGTCCTTAATGCTATAGATTTTACATGAATAATTATAAAAGATTGTACTTGCTTGTGCTATAGTGGAAATGAATGAACCTTTTTTAGTTGTTTAATTTATTGAGGTGACATTGGTTAGTAAAAATTGCATAGGTTCCAGGTATATGATTTTATACTATATCATCTGTGTATTGCATTACGTGTTCACCACCCAGACTCAAATTTAACAAAACACACTAAGCACTAGAGACAAATTTTCTTATCAATTATATGATAATTGAACTTATTCCTCACCAAGAAAATAAATTATGATTGCAAACATTTTCATCACCTTTATTGTATATCAGGGATGCTCTAAGCCCTTTGGCTATATTAATTTATATTCTCAATTCTATAGCCTATGTTCTATTATTGTATCCATTTTGCAGATAAGAAAAGTGAAGCATAGGGAAACTAAGTCAACTCTTAAATGCCACACAGCTACTAAAGCACACACAAGGGACTCGAATTCATCAAGCATGTCATCAACTTCAGGCTCCAGCTGCTGTACTACAGCCCTCTCAGAGCCCTTGTAATTCTCTTGCAAGTTCACTTCATGGGTTTTTATATGCCAACATGAGACAATTCAGTGGTTCCCCTTTTCACACCATGCCACACACACACCAGAAAAAAAAAAAAAGATTATATTTGACCAGTGTGAGACTGCTTGTGACCAAACTTTCTATCCTGGGGCTTTCTTCTGGCCACCTTAGGAATTGAAGAAATCAGCCTCTCAGCCTAATACTATAGTATTATAGGCACACACATGTACTTCAACACAATGGTCAAGAAGCTCTGATATAATTCTCTATAGCCAGCTACTAGAGAGACAGTTTCTAAGGCAGAGGTAGACTCTGAAACAACCCATGTACATTGTTACCAATTATAGAAGATGATGAGTTTCCAAGCAGGTAAGATCAATTAGGTCAATGGGTTAACTATGTTATTTTGACTCAGAATATCATCATCTTAAGTAATCTACAGAGATGTCTGTGACAACACTGAGTGGACGCTTATTTACTGATACACATCAAGTGCACATTCAGTTCATTTCCATTAATACTTAACTGGAACTAAAAGAATTTTTATGTGAAACCAAAAACATTCTTCATTATATAGACATCCTTTGATAAATGCAGTGCTTATGAGCGTGATCAATGTAACCCATATAAATAATTGGCAACACTGCAGGCAGATAACAAATGGCATGAATGATCATATATGTACACCTGTTATGAATTCTTAATTGATGAAGCACTTTTAAGTGGCATTATAATAGATGCTGTAGGAACAGTATATTTTAGTGTCTTTTTCTGTCTCTCCTCTTGGGCTGCCAGGTTAGCCTTTTAGTTTCCTGCAAGCAATAAGAGGCAAAATACATATTAGGCCAGTGCCCTTTCAAACTCTCTTTCATCATGAAACCAGAAAAATTATACCAATGATTTCTATACTTTTTTAGAAGGGATTATTTATAAATAACCCTGTTCCTGATGCAAATACAGCATAAACAAGGCCTTTCTATCCTACAAGAAAAAAGCAGTATCAAGTGTTCAACCTTTAAGCAATATCTGTATCTCTAATTGTCCAATAGTCTAGAAAACCCACCCCCAAAGGAAGTATAGTACCTTTAAAAGTTTCTTTATTTCTCAGTTAAATAAATGCAATTATATGTCCATCTGTCTTAGACAAGTTGATTTAAGTCTGTTATGAAGATAAATCTAACATTACAAGATTGTTTTCTTTACTCCTTCATTGATTTGACATATTTGAGCTCCTACCGAAGAGCAGGCAATATTTAAGATAGTGCAAATGCAAAAAGGAATAGAACACACTTCAGCCCTCAAGAAACTTGTAGTCCAGTGGGGAAAGACATGAAAAAGACAAACATTTAAACTATGCAGCACATGATAGTGGAAACAAAACACTGGGCTCGGTGAAGGTGATGGGATGTTGTCAGCATGAGGACTGTAGCAACTTCCACTGTCTATTTATAGCTGGTATGAAAATATCACAAAAGACGGGACATGTGAACTGGACCCTGATACATGTATGTGTGTGGGAAGGTGTTCAGGCAAGCAAAAATGAGAAAGGCATTTCAAGCAGAGGAATTAGCACCTGTTCAAGAACAGTGCTATGAAAAGAAAACTACTCAGGAAATCATCCACAGTTTATTGGAGAAAAATCATAGGATACGCACATGAGGTGATGTAGTGGGAAGGACAGATTTATTCTTAGAGGGTGAACCAGAGTTCCCAGGGAGCCAGGATTTGAAATATTTTTGTCTTCCACCCACACAAATGATTTGGTTTTGTTCCCTAGGCTACTATTATCATCAACATTTGCCAATATAAAATAGCCTTTCACTCCCTTCTTCTTAAATATAATAAATATTAATTTTCAAGTAAATCTACTATTAATCTTGGCAAATTATGCTATCTCAGTAACAGGATTCTACCTATTAGTCTCAGGTTCTCAGCTCAATACTGAATTGTTTAACATCCTATGATGTTTTCCGGGAGTTTTATATCTTTGCTGTACTTGCAGCCAATATTACGGACTTGCTCATATTCCCTAGGAAGCCAGGGATACAGTAGCATGGTGTCAACTCAATTTTATCAAAGGTACAATACATTGGATAAATCTAAAAGCAGAAAAACATCATCTCTGAAATATATAGGATAGAAATATAGAATTTTAAAGTCTCAGGTATACCACAATTCCCTAAACTGATTCTAAACTTTCAGCTTCAAAACAGTAATTCTTAACCTGTTCTACTACCTCTATGAGCTACCATGGATGTTCTCTTTGGGACCATCAAAGCTATAATTCCTGAATTAGTCATAGTATTTTCTCTGGGTGTTCTCTTTTATAAACACAAGAATGTATAAACTTTAAAATTTGAAGTCAAGAATTTGTCATAACAGGGCTCTTAGTCAAACTCTTACATGAATTCCTTTAAAAGAAGGAAAAATAAAATTTCATGGATTTATTAAAAACTATTCCATATACTGTAATTACAAGGTTATTCAAGAGCTTCCCTCTAACAGCTGCAAGTTTTTAAAATTAATGCACACACCTTTACTCACACACACACACACATGCGTGCGTGTGAACACATTCCTTGCTTATTAACACTTCTTCCAGATATGTGTTTAATGAGAGTAAGAATTTGTGGAATTTAAATGAATAAAAAGCAGAGAACTTGGGGAGAGATAATGACAAGAGCAAAGTATTCCTACCATCCTCATGGATATCTATGAAAATAAAATAAAGTAAATAGAATACAGGAAAATTCTACCTATTTAGAATTAGAAAGAATGCCATCAAAAATTGAAAATGTTGATGAATTTCTTGCAGATGGAGTATAGACAAGACTGGGCTAAAGGAGTCATGAAGTCCTGAAAATAATTTAGGTTGCCTAGGAAGTAGGAGCAGGAGAATTTAAAAATATTCCATATAGTTCCATTTATACAGGATTGGGATGCATGGAGAAAAAGGAGAACAAGCAGCTACAAAAAGCCAAATGTTAATAGAGTTTTTATCCCAGAAGAGGATGTGCATATATCAGCAAACGGGGACTTTCTTAGATAACAGATTGCTGTCCCAAAAAGAAAACCTAATGATCAAACTTCCTCATGGAAGTGAGCTGCTACTAAAAGCTGACTATCATCATGGTTGACAATGACATAACTAGTATATTTGAGAGCCAGAGCAAATTATTTCTTAACTATCTTTCCTCTATGTGACAAAAACAATAATCATGTAATAATCAGTAATAATTATTTTACTGATTTTGTTTGTTTTAAACAACATCATTTAAAAGAATAGATTTTTATTAAAAACAATCATTATTTAAAAGCAGTAAAATGTTTTATGTGTAAAGTAAAATTTGCACTTACTAATAAAAATATTGCACCTACAGAGTCTGCACTCTGTTCCACAGCTTTAAATTCTAAACACAAATAAAAACTCTAGTGGCCCAAGAGAGAAACAGACATGAAATAACTATAGATCTATTTGTTAATTTTTATAATCACTGTTTTATGAAGAAATATGTAATTCTACCAGAACCGGAGATGATAAGCTAGCACACGGTGATAGAGCGAACTGACTTTTAGTTGGATTTATTGTTGTTTTTAAAGTCTCTATTAATTCTGCACCTCCTAATTACATGCACTCTGGGTCCTGATAATGAGAGTAAACAGTAGATTGGATTTTGCATAGTTACTTTAGTGTAGTACAGGAAAAATTCAAGAAATCAACCCAGAATTTTAAAAAAGAAAGAAAAAAGATGAAAATAATACAATGAAATATGTTAGGTATGGAAGAAAGTCAGCAAATCCAAAATATAATATACATCCCAGAAAAAAGAAAACCTTTTTCAAGAAATCACAAAATCAATAAGTGAATTAAAAAAAAAAAAAAAGTTTAAACTAAAGAAAGAACTGAATCTTTATTGAAAGAATTTGGCAAACATAAGATTTAAATAGTGAAAAGAGACAATATTGTAATTTATCCTACTTATGACTCTTACATTTCACAAAATAGAGGGGTAAGAAACATTAAATTGCCATAATGAAAGCAGAATATCTGCAAAAGAATGAACTTTAAGTTTATTTTTTATCTCCTTTCAATTACTAATGCCAGACCACCATCGAGCAATACTTATAGTTTTGAAAAGTAAGCAACAACAAAAATTGAATCCAAGATGTACTTATTTATCCTTGATTTTGATCATGTGAAAAAATGATAGTAAGATATTTTCAGCCATTCAAGTGGTCAAAAAATATATATCCGCTCATGTTTCCTTTCTAAAAACTATTTGATATTGTACTCCAACTCACAAAAAGGATTAATAAAAATCAAAAGGGAGTAATATTGGAAAGTAATTGTTAATAATAACAAACTTAGGGGAAGCCGGGATGGCTTAGTGGGTTAAGCGCTCACTTTGCAGTGCCGGGGACTGCGGATCGAATCCCGGCCCCGGACAGTGCGGAACCATATGCTGAAATGGGAGCTCCCCAGTTCAGTTCTCTCTCTGTCTCTGTCTCTGTATTTCTCTCTGTCAAAAAATTAATTAATTAATTAATTTTAAAAAATAAATAAATAATAATAATAACAAACTGAGAAGTGGTTGGGGAGAGATGAAAAATAAAGGCTAAATTTTCATCTAATATATTTCTAACTTCTTCACATTGAATACTAAAGAAAAGCAATGTTCCAATATTTTTAAATTCTGAAGTATAAACACTAGTAAAAAAAAATATGTGTTTTCTTGCTTTCAAATAATGGACGAAAGAAAACACGTATTGGAATATATCCAACAAGTATGAATAGGAAAGTAGGATGGAATAACAAATTACGCAGGCATGTCCATCTTGCAGCCCAGGATGGCTCTGAATGCAGCTCAACTCAAATTCTTAAAATATTATGAGATTTTTTTGCAACCTTTTTTTTTTTTTTTTTTTTTTTTTTTTTTTTTTTTTTTTTTTTTTTTTTTTTTTTTTTTTAGCTCATTAGTTATTGTTAGTGTTAGTGTACTTTATGTGTGGTCCAAGACAATTCTTCTAGCAATGTGGCTGAGGAAAACCAGCAGATTGGACACCACTGGAATAAGGATTAAAGGGGCATAAAATAATATGATGGTAAGAAGCTCAAATGCATCAGATATCATGAAATGTAATAAATGTATCATTAATGTAAGTAGATTATGATTTCAATGAAAATGCAAAGATTGTCAGGTTAGGTTAAACAAGAATTTCAACGTTTGTAAACCAAATCTCAGGTGGGATCATTTTCTCCGATGAGATTAAAACAAATACACATCATGTTTTCTTACTTTTTACAAATCAATTTTCTGGGGTGGTATAGTCCTATAGTAATTGCTGGACTCTGGGTCTTTTAATTTCTGAGCTCTAAGTTTCACTTGCATTTGACCTCCTATCTCTCCAGTTCTTACGCTTGCCCCTTGCCTGTCTGGACTGTCACAATTGCAACTCCCTAGCCTGGCAATGGTGTGCGTTGTAGACATCCCTTTAGCTTAAGGACCACAGAAAGGTGCTATTTCACCCTAGTATGTCTTCCTTTCGTCCTCAAATCTCCCCTGCATATCTCCAGGGCTCTCAGATCCAAGAATCCCTCACCCACCATTGTGCAACAGCTCACTCTTTATTAATCAGAGCACTTAATCTAGCTTTTTAGTTACAAATAATCTTCTATTCTGCTTTTGCCTTTCCAAAGTCTTATTAATATCACTACTCAAATAGCCCTTCTACTCTGAGTCTCACATTTTAGCAACCCAAAGGACAGGGCTTTGAAATTTACTACAAAATTCATTTCCCTATGTAAATGATAGGGAGCTAGAGATTTTCCTTTCCCACAAATATAAATTATGTGTTCCCACATCCTGTCTCAGTTCCTCAAGGCAGATGCTATTTGAGTCTGGATTTTAAATTAAACTATATTCCGCTATTATAAAAATGCTATTTACATAAGAAGAATCTAAAATAACATTAGGTAAAATGTTCAAAATAAAAGAGTAAGCAATTATAAAACAAATGCAAACAATACTCCAGGTGGTGAGTATACAATGTAATGCATACATGATGTATTATAGGACTGTACACTTAAAAGCTATGTAATTTTACTAACTAATGTCACCCTCAACAAATTTAATAATAAAAAAATGCAAACAAAAAGAAAGCAGGGATCTAAATAGCCAGGTGAGTGGATTGAGTATCCCAATAGTAGAGGATACCTGTGCTTGAGTAGCATGACTCCCCTTCCGTAAATACACTTTCATACTTTTTGTTGGGGAAAGAGAAAATAAATCATTAGAAGGAATAAGTGTGTCTTCTAAGGGTTAACCTTTCAGGATGTTTTATCCCTAAACATAGGAGCTTTTTAGGTCTCTAGGGCTCATCTAATTGAAAGGGGGGAAATTTTAAAAATACTAAAATGATCAGCCCCACTAACTAGTCAAAGTAATGTAAACTACAGTGACAACCAGATAATATAACCAGTCTATCAAAGTGACAGTGTTTTGTTTCTATGCTTGTATTGTGTTGTTTTCAGATAAATTCCAATGTTGGTGCGGTTGTGGGGAAGTGTCTATTCTCTCACACTGCTGGTGGGATTGTCAATAATAATAACGGGAGGTTGACATTTTCTCAGGATTGAAAGCTTTTGATTGTTTCCATTCATTTTGATGCAATAGTTTCACTTTTAAGATCAAGTATTTACATATAAAAGATGAAAATTAAAAACTCTAAATGAACCAAAACCCGGGGATAGTTAAAATGATGACATGATAGGCAAATATAAAATTTGAACATAGAAGAATATGAATTAGGAATAAATAATGTTCAGGATTCATTTTATATTGAAAAAATATTTGCAGAACGATTCACTTTTGTCAAAGCAAAAGTAGAGTGGTGTACCGAGGGCAGCACAGGAAGTTAAGCCTCCTTGGAGAGGAGAAATATTCTATTACTGACATTGTTTAGAACTGTGGGAAAATGGTGTTAATAAAAAGCAGATCCTAAAGGTTTTATTATTGCTCTTAAATTTGCCACAGACAATGGATCCCTGATAGCCTGAACCCTGGGTGGCCTCTTCCATCCAGTGCCTACGTGGGCATGGTTCTGAAAATGTGTTCATGTGACTAATAGGCAGGAAGGAAGATGGTAAAATGCAATATTGGTTTACAATGAACATGTGTTGATTTTCAAGCAAAAGCAATACCTGTTCTAATTTTTAAGATAGAAGTTATTACTCTTAAAGTTTTGGCTATGAAGATGCATGAAAAAAAAATGAGAATTCATAAAGATGATCATTTCTCCCCAAATCCAGAGTTTGGCACAAGACCCACTTACTTAGACCCACACTGTTTTTGACAGTTCACAATACACTGCTTGCTTTTACAAAAAGACCTACATTAGTACCTGTTTTTGCTAAGCAAAGAAAATCTGAAGAGAGGTTTTGCTTTTATGAAAAAACGCAAAAAGCAAAAGTAGCACTTAATGTTTATTTTGCATGGACCCATGACAGAGGCCGTACGGACTCTGAGCAGTGACCGTGGTCCTGCTGAGCCCCTTCTATAAGAATTACCCTCAGCCTCTTCGCATCACACCACCATAGCTTTGAGCCATGTGTGTGAGCATCTGGGCTTTATCTTGATTTATTTTGTGCATCTGTTAGCAAGATGTATCCTAAGGTATCAGAAAAGCCTAAGAGATCTCTTAAGGGCACTACACTTAGTGTAAAACTGGATGTAATTAAGCTTTCAATCCTGGTGAACAAAATACAGGCCTTGTGCCTGTTGAATTCTGGATCTGGGAAATTTAAAAATGTTTCCATGTAAGTTAATGGTAATGGCTTCTTTGCTTTATACCATTTTGGCTTATGAAAGTTTTCACAGGACCATTCTACTTTTTATACTTTAGAGAGGAAACCCACACTTTTTGAGAGTCAGCTCTGGCCCACTCTGATCACTCCTCTCCCTTCCCGGTAGTATATTCCAGCTCTATTCCAGCCCACCCCAGAACTTTTGTGCTTCCTGCCAAAACTGTAACATTCTTATTTCTTGGCCGCAACCTTTACCACCAACAGTGCCATACTAAAATTTCTAACATCTTATCTTTGCAAAGAAAATGTGACTGACAGCGAAGGAGAGGGGAATCTAAAGAAGAGGTGGGATGGAATGGTGATAAATCACTAATGACCACCATTCAGCCCCTTCACCCCTATACTGATCTATTGATCTCTATTGATGTGAATAGCCTTTGGACTGATTAGTGTGTGCTGTGGTGGTTTATACTATCTTTCTTCTGAGGCACTCATAAACCTGCATGCAATACACAGTAATTTCTCAAATTATAAAGATTACATTCTTAAAGAAATATGATGCTTGCCAAGAAGGTAAAAGTCATAATAACTTCCAAAATAAATCACATTTATGAACATTAAAGTTCTGCTTCATTGTGTCAAAAATCTGTTCAGGAAAACCTGTTGCATTTGAATCTGCACAGGCAGGCTCTCTCCTGTCTTCCATTATGAACACAGTGCCTCTTTTTAAAGTTTGTTAACATGTTACCCTGCTGCAATTTACCTTGGGGGGGGCGGAGGGGTGCTTTCTCCCTGGAAGAGTCTTAGTAACTCTCAGCAGAGCTCGTGTGCCTGGGTGGTGACTTACACAGTTAGTCCAAAGGACGGAGACTCAATGCTACCTCAGGCACTTGCCAGTATGGCTTAGAGCAGGTTTGTCAAACTGGCGGTCCACGGGCCGCCTGCGGCCCCTGAGGTAATTTTTTTGTGGCCCACAATGCTCTGAAATAAAATGAAAATAGAAAAAATTGTTATGAAGAAAATAGCGCTTAGGGGAGATCGAAGCAATACCATACACACAATTCCCTCGTTAACCCTTTAACTACTGAAGACAAGTATACACCTGGCCCAGTGCCTTTCCTGGGGGCCTGTGGGCGTGTATAAATGCACTGACTCAGTTCCGGTGACATTTGTAAATGTGATGTGGCCCACATGAATCTTGTCTGTTGCACCAATGGCCCGTGTTTTAATTGAGTTTGGCACTCCTGGCTTAGAGGATATAAATAAGAACACCTTTATCATGCATAAGGAACTGAAGGGAAGCACATCCATATATGCAAAAAGGTAAGAAGAGTTTAATAATGAAGTCTTGTTTCTTTTCATGCCCCAACCAATTCTTCTCCACAGCTTGACTAACCATGATATAAAATTCAGAGCATAACTAAATATTATAAATTTCTTTTTAAACTTCTTCTGAAGTATTGTTACTTCTCTATTATACCTTTAGGATAATATGCCTTAATTATTCTCTCTCCCCTTATAAAAATATACATTGCAAATAATAAGATTTGACTGGTCCTAATAAAGGCAAAGTAATAAAATGTTCTTGAGAAAATCCTTTCTCTTTCACTTCAGTATGTGTCTTTGGTTCTTGTATTTGAGTATAAATGATCTGGAAATTTACTTCAAACTGAAGCACAGTAGTTGAGAACCAAAGCCCTTGGGGGCACTTCTTGGATCTACTACTGAGTAACCTCTACAAGTTATTGCCTCTCTTCAGCCTAGTTTACTCTTAGGGAAGACAAAGAATATGATCAGAGACTGAATCTAGGGCCTCTGACAGCATAACAAATCAAAGGATCTCTGAGTTTGTCTTTAAATAATAAAGCCTCACTGTGAAGAATTGCTGTCTAGATCCCTTGACACAACTTCTTACAACTCACTCCAAACTGGAAATCACCATTCTCAGGCTCACAAGGAACTCAGCTAAGAGCAGACTTGCGCTGTCTCATAGACATTCATTAACTATGCAGTCTTCAACCCATGTCCGGTCGATATGCAAGCTACATGTGATGTAAAAACAAGGGCACAGAGATAATCCAAACTAAGTCATTAAGACTCTTCTGAAGGAGATGGCGTATTTCTCCACAGCGTTCCCAACCTTGTCTTTCCAGCAGCTTATAATCTGGTTGCCACTTTCTTTCTTGCAAATTCAGTAAGAGCTAGTTTGTCAAGATCTGAGACTCTAGCTGTGGACAGGATTTGGGGAACCGGCTTCTGCTATTCTGATGGGACTCACAGAAAGAGAGGTCCTGGAGCCAACTCTAAGAATTGCAGGCACATTTCCAGGCAATTAGGGATTGCATGTGAGGACCAGAACATCTGAGCCACTTGATTGGAGCCTTCCCCCCCCCCCATGTGTATGATCCCTCTTGGTTGATTAATGAGTAAATATGCCCTCATTTATCCTCTTTGAGGGCGCAGCTGTGGAGAGCAAGCACATAGGCACATCCTGTCTTAGCAAAATGCTTTTCTTTCCCTTCAGCTGCTTGTCTGTCCCAGTCCTAAAATGGCACCTCCGGCAGAAAGCCTGATGCCCGACTTCCAAAATCGTTGGAGAACAAGGTTGAAGGACTCCATTTTAACTCTTATTTGGCTTAACATCACCCCAAAGTTGGAAACGTTCCCAAAGCACAGTTCTCAAAAGGGCAACTTTGTTTCTAAATAACATGCTCATTTAACAAGATACAGTTTTCTTTGGCTGCTATTTCAAAACCCCTTCCCAGGCCTCATGCCTGTGGTCACTTGTCTTTGGATGTCTTACAAATGGCCTCCGGATTGAGGTATCTGAGAGAATATCTCCTGAGTCACTATGTATTAAAGTTGTGTTTAATATAACAAATTAGATATTTGGAATTAAAATGAGGGTTGTTTTTTGTTGTTGTTGTTGTTGTTTTTAATGCATATACCAAACAAGGTGAAGCATTTCCAATACAAAGATCAAATTTAGTTACAGGTGTGATGGAAACTGTAAATACCCTTATTGGGAATGTCTATAATGTTAAATGAGTTAATTCATCCTTGGACTTGAAAGGGCTTTGTCCATTGTTGGTACCAATGGCCACTTCTTAAAACATTGCAAAACAGTAAATTACTTGTAAGATGAGAGAGTCTCTAGATACTGACTATGATTAGCTCAATAGATCCTTCTGTCACCCATCAATTGCTTAATTCAAGTGGCCCAAAGTTTGCTAAGTTTATGCAATTGAGGTTTATTTTTCCACCCAAAATAAGAACATTGTGACTCAATTTGAGATTGCAGTTTTCAACCTGAGAAATACTCATCCAGTGCTGAATTGTTTTAAAAAGCACTCTTAAAACTGAGATGTTGCCGTTCCTCTCAATAATGTTCTTATGTGTCAAAGCAGCTTTAGAAAATAGCTACTAAAAACAGAATTGCCCTTCACATACTGGGTCTAATGCATGCTACATCACATTATATTTGAAATCTGATTTTTTCAGCAATGTGTGATTCTCAGATTCTATGAAAACAAGAGACAGCTGATTAATACAGCAAAACATTCCTTAATATTTTTAGTTGGAAATACTCCGAGTGAATCACTCTTATTACTAATGTTTTGTACTGCTCCACAGGAATAGAAATGGTGGCCTTGTAACCCACCGATGAGTATGAGAGAAAATCTCTGTCAGACTTTCAAAGCAGTTATAAAATGGGAAGTAAATTTAACATGGTTTTACAAATGCTGTTTTTGTTTGTTTGTTTGTTTGGGGTCTTTTTGTTTGTTTGTTTCTTTGTTTGTTTGGTCTTTATGGTCTTCTATCCATCATTGCTTCTCTTTCAGTACTTTCTAGCATCTAGCCTTCACCAGTCTGCAATCAGGAACCTAAAACCAAGAGTTCTAGATATAAACAAGTAAAGACAAACACACAGGCTAGGCAAACATGTGAATGAAATAAAGCATCTAAATGATGTTATTATAAAAAAAATATTATTGAGTGATCCTATATAAAATTTAGCCAGTCTCTCCTAATGGTAACATTTCAAAACTAAAATACAATTGTTATTTACATTGATATCATCCACCTATCTTACTCAAATTTTTCCCAATTTTACTTTCACTCATTTACATGTGTGTATTTAGTTGTTTATATTATTTCACATGTGTTGATTCATAATCAAGAAAGTAAACAGTTCCATCACCAAAAGTATTCCTCCTATTGCTCTATTAGAATCACTAAAAAAAGAAAGAAAAAGAAGGGAGGAGAGAGAAAGAAAGAAAATGGGGTAGCAGTTTTCAGGGGCTGGAGTAACATGAAGTTCATGTTTTGTACGCAGTTTTAGATATGCAAGATGGAAAAAATTCTGGAGATGGATGGTGGTGATAATTGCACAACAATAGGACTGTACTTAATGCCACTGAACTGTACACTTAACAATGGTAACATGATAAACTTTATATATGTATATTTTATCTATATATTATATTTAAAAATCTAATTTAAATCAATTTTGGAGAGAAAAAATGTATGTTCCATTTCCTTTTTACTCTCGAAGTGTGGCTGACATACCAGCAGTATCACCGTCACCTGGGAACTTATTAGGAAGACAAATCCTTGGGCATTGTCCTAGAGAAATGAAACAGAAACTTAGGAGGGTCAGACTCCAATATCAGCATTGTAACAAGTATTCCAGGTGGTCATGATACATACCGACATTTGAAAACCACTTATCTACAGGAAATATCTGAAGTTCTTCCACTGAATAATGAAATGTGCTCTAGATCTCAGATGTGCCCACACTAAATGTGACAGTAGTAACCAGAGATAAAGTCAGAGAACTGGAGTAGCAGAGCCATTATTTTATCTCTAAAAATTGCCCCCTTGCAGTGTTTTACCAATCTCAATGTCATTACCAGTGACAATGAATTGTAGAGAAAGCTCATCGGACAGAAAATCACAACCACACCAACAATAAATTAGCTAAGGCCCATTGAACACACATTATAAACCAGACATCGCTCTAAGAATTTTACATTTATGAAACCATTTAATCTTCACAATTATTCTCACATATCCCATTTTACAAATGAGGTAACTGAGACCCAGAGGGAGTAAGTTATATAGTTTCACAGCTAGTAAAGTAGATGGCTGTTTTCCCTGGAATATATTTTCTTGTCTCCAGTTGATGATAAAATTATGATGGGAAAATAAAATATATGTGTAAGGTTTATAATTGTTAGTCTCTTTTAATATGAAAAAAAAATCATTTATACAATTGCTCAAGTGTAACTAGGTAAAACTAATGGCGATATTTATGAAAACAAAGCAGATTAACAAAACTAAATTCACCCTATACAAGATCGTATATATACCATGGGTGCCAAAAATTGTAAACACAATTTACAAAAGAAAAAGACAACTGTATTAAAATATAATACTCAATATATACTGATAACGAAAGATGAATACAAGTCATGTTTGACTTCTGCAATTACAAGAGGTGCTCAGAGTGGTTCCCCTCAGGGTCTTCTGATTACAGCAAACTATGACTTGAGCAACATTGACCAAAGTGTACACTTGTATCACTTTGTGTGCTGTTTCAATTTGTTCCTGAAGTGCCGCCACCGTAGCCGGTTTTCTGCACTACACCACATCCATAACTGCTAGGTGTGTTAGAGGTTCTGTTGCATACTCACACCTCCATTGTCATTGTACTGCCACAATGTCCTCGAATTTCAAATACCACTTCAAAATGGTCTTGTACTCCTCAAACGACAATCTGTGTCTGCCAATTTCTTTGACTGCCCTGCCTGTTGCATAGTGATGCTAGCATTCATTTGATTAATGCCATCTTTTAAGCGAATGCAGTACTACACATTGCTACCATAATTCAACTGAACTTTGAATAGTAATACACAGATAGCATCTCTTAAAACATGTGTACATTTTTTAACACCCCCGGTATACACAGACACACACATCCTCTTTCTTGACATGCTGAACTAGTTCTGAGCTCATGCACCTAACCTTAGCTCTGATGAGAAATTCAACTTTCATATATGATCCTCAAAGTTCAATTTCAGGCCCAGCACACAGACCTTGGCTGGAAAGCCTGCTTCTCAGTAAGTCATAAGCCATTTCTGCCACCAAAGTTTTAGTAGTAGAAAGTAGAACCAAAGAAGAGAGACCTGAAAGTGGGCACAAAACACATATTTGCACATTCAAACCAAATGGAGGCTCATTTCTGTACTTCTGGATCCTTTGAGAATATAGCCATTTAAATTTTACAATTTCCTACCCACATAGTTACAAGTTATATTTAATTTGTTTTTTATTGGTGTTACACTATTGAATCAGTAAATAAATATTTTTTCCCTTTTTAATCATCAAACAAAAATGTATAATGATAACAAAACATAACATAAAACTTGGTTTGTCCATGGGTTACCAGTAGTCTTTGTAGCTACTTTAATAATTAACTATTATAGGCTTATAACATATATTTCTTGTAGTAACTGTTGTCTAAGCACCTCTAACATTTTGTTTATTCCCTTCTTTTGCTATAAAAATGTCTCTCTCTTTCTCTCTCTCCATATATATATATATATATATATATATATATACATATATATTATATATATATATGTATATATATATTAAAAGGTGTATTTTATTTTTTTATGACAGACAGAGAGAGAGAAAGATAGAGATAAAGGGGAGGGCCCAGAGCAGTCTCCATAGTGTATGTCATCAGTTTTTCACATAGTTTCATTCTACAGGTGGCTGGGAGCCACACAGGGTGGGAACCGGGCAGGGGGCCTCCCACATGGGAGGTGCACCCCCCATGAGCTGGGGGCCTCCCACATGGGAAGCTTAATCGCCACAGCAGAACTGAACTGGGGTGGGAAGCACACCCCAGTTTAGCATATGGGTCTGCACGGGCCAGGACCAGGGCCAGGACCAAGACTCAGTCCTTTGACCCTGGGTCTGCAATGCAAGCACTCACCCCACTGAGGCATCCCAGCTTCCCCAGAAGTTTTATATTATACTTACGTGTATTCATGTTTTTTAGCAATGTGTTTGTATTGAGGAGTTTTGTACAGTATATATATATGCACATCAGCCTTATTCTGAGAAAAATCTTTCAGTAATATAATTAAGATAAAATTGGCATTTTTCATATTGAACAATATCTTCTGAAAGAATACAAGTGAATCCTTCTAAATAGTATTACGTAATTTAAACTTAAGGTTATTGAGCAATTGAGAAAGAACGAAATGGCCATCTGTCTGTAAATTTAATTCTTGAATAGCAGTTACAGTGGACTGAGGGGAAGCCGACTCCTGTCAATCCTGGCTGCAATCTGACCCTGCCCTATTATTAATGATTTGTTTTCAACCCTTGCAGATATGATACTGCTTCTTGAAGTGAAAACTGGTCAGAAGTCCAAATAAAAATTTTTTATTGGTCCTCTGACAACTACAAAGATAAATTCTACCTTCTTTCAAGGTTCCAGACTGAGAAAAAAAACAAACCAAACAAACACACCTGAAGGTCAAATAAATAACATTTCCCACAGTTTCTAGCTATGGAGTACTAAGGGGAACAGGGAGAATATTAAATAATAAATACCTTCATAAGGGGTTTCTGAAAATGGTTCTGATTTGAGCAGTAAAATTTCATAGTTCCATGAAGCAGGAAGACTTGTTCACATAAAAAATCATCTTTTATAGTCACTTTTGAAGATAAAAATGAATTAGGTAAACTGTGAATTTAACACCTTCTGTGAGGTATTTGCTTAAGTTAAATTAGTATTTACTGACTATCTTCCATAAATGGAACTATGGAGGGACTTTGAGATAGGAAAGAAAACCATTTTTCTTTTATTTCAATAATATTTACTGAGTACCTACTAGACACAAGTACTGTTTTTGGTGCTCAGGATTTTTGTGGTGAATTAAAAAGACACAAATTTCTACCTCATATATTCTAGTAGTTGGGGAGGGATAGACAATAAACAAGATACCCACTAATAATAAGTGAATAAAGTAAAATAAAATGGGCTTAAAGTATGATGTCAGGAGGAGTATAGCAGTTATAGGTGACAGTGTGGATGATTCATCACTGAAAATATGCTGAAGGAGCTAAGGAATTTGTTTCAGGGAAGATTATTCCAGGGAAAGGGAACAAGTGCAAAGGCTCAAAGAGGGGACACTGCTGACATGTAAAACCAGCATGGAAGCCCATGTGCCTGAAGTAGAATGAGGGAGAAAAAGAGGAGTAGGAGGGAAGGACAGAGGTAAAAGGATACAAATTGCTTAGAAACTTATTACAGGTTATTGTCATGACTTCCATTTCTGTTCTGAGTGAGAGGGAAGCCATTTTATATGTTTGAGCAGAAGTGAGAAATGCTCTTAGATTTTTAAATGTTCATTCACAGATTCGTGAAGAAAACTAATATATCACAAGTCATTACATTGTCAAAGAATGAATGCAATCACTAATATATTGTTAGCTAATAAACTCCGCACGCTTACTATGTGACAGGTTATTTCACAAGTGTGCAGAGTTAACCCGTCTATAATGTAGTTGAGGAAATTGAAGCTTAGAGAGATTTTGTAGCTCATCCAAAATCACACAACGTGTTGTAGTACAGCTAGCCTTCAAACTCAAGCATTCGCTGTTCTGGACGGGGAGGGGTACGTGTGTTTTCTGGCTCCTGCAACTCTCAGGGAAACACAAACGAGGGGTTGATTGCTCTGTCTAGAAAGTGGAAGTCTCAACAAAGAAGGTAACCGTGGAAGTGGGACTAAAAGAATGAACGGTTTTCCTGGAAAAGAATGGAGGCAAAGTCATTTCAAGTCAAGCAAAGCGTGGTTTGTTCAGGAACAAGTTTTATGTGACTGCAGCTTGGTGGCCCACAGGAAAGGCCTGAGATAGACCAAACAAGTAGTTTTAATAGGTCTTAACCCAAAAGACAGATTTTCTTCTTTGCTTAGATAATTTTTTTGCTATAACCAAGCAATGGTAAGATATACTCTACTGAAATGTTTGCTAGTAGACAACAACCATGTGTATAATTATATATTAATATTTACTATTTGACTTCTTCCACACACAGCAAGATTTCTGAGGGCAGAAACCTGCTGTCTTGTTTACTATTGCTTCTCAGCTCCTAACACTTGTGTCTGTAAAAGTATCTGCAAACTATTTGTTAAAAGAAAGTATGAATACTTAAAATATGTAAGAGTACATGGTTACATGTGTTTTCAATATCAATATATACTCCTCTTTGATAAGTTCAAGTCCAAGAGTGGGTGTGAATTGTAGTCATGCAAAGCCAGGTGCCATGTCTTTCTGCCCACATTCACACAGCTAACATACATTACGTCTAGTGGCCAGGCAAACACCCTCAGTCCAGATATCAGTGATTCAATAGACTCCTGGTTTCTGCTTCTAGAGCAGAGTTCTCACAGATTTCAAGACCTTTTTATCTGAAAGGGAAGAATCAACTTCACAGGAAATGAATAGACTGTTAAGTTATCAATCCCTGGCAGGGGACACCCCTTCATCGCCATGTCTTGCTTATCAGGTGTATCACCAATGATGTCACACAGGAGACAATATAAGGATAAAACAAGTTCCTGTTTCCATAGGCTTAGCATCAGAAAGAAAATAACACATTTCTGGAAAAGGAAGTTACATCTGATTAACATAGTGCAATGTGAAGGTTTCAAGTGAGCATGTGAATAAAATAGAACCATTAAAATTCCATGAGTTTCAAAAAATGTTTTATCTAGACTTTAAAAAGGGATATTGTCAATGTTATCCACAAAAATTTTAAAAGTAAACCTCCACTGGATGGAAAACTAAATTTTCAAAGAGTGGAAAGTGATGTAGAAATAGGAATCAATGGATAAGGAGAGAATTGAAATTTTCTACAGGAAAAACTACAAATGATGTTGCTCCATGGAAATAATCCAAGGAGATCTTCCTTGAAATATTTATATGTGATCTAGGTTCCAGAACAATCATTATTTATATAAATGGATTTTCAGGGTTTCTGAATCAAATTAAATTGATATTGAAATATTAATTTTTATTAAAAAATAAATTACCCTAGTCGTTAGGGTTTTATATCAGAAATGCCAGGGTTCTAGTCTCAACTCCAGAAATTACAAGTTAGGTGGTCTTGGAAACCTACTCAATCCATTCAGATTCATCAATTTTCTTATTTATAAAATGGGTGCAATAATACCTCTCACATTGTTTTTCAGTACAAGTTATATAAGACAATGTATTTAAGGTACTTAGCATATACTTTCCACATTAGATGTTCTAGATAGATGGCAGTTATTATCATTGTAGTTACTTTTATCAATTTGTCAGTTTTACAATCCTATTTGTTTTTACTCTAAATACAAAAAAGAAAGGTAAGAACAATGATTTAGAGTCATAGTTCTCGAAGTGTGTTTTGTGGATCCCTCTGTCCCCCAGATCATTTCAGAATATTTGAGAGATAAAAGCTATTTCTATAATACTACAATGCTATTTCTCTTTTCTTTCATTGTGTTGATATTTGTGCTGATGTTGAAAAGCCAATTATAGATAAATCTGATGTCCTGGCACAAATCAAGGCAGCAACACCAAACTATACTATTTGTACTGTATTCATCTTAAGTATGTACTCCCAGTTTGAAAACAAAGTCAATTTTATTTAAGCTTCTTGAAGAATAAAATAAATTTTATTTACTGAGGTTCTATTCTTCAGTATACATCTTTTTAATATTCTATGCAACTGAATATGAAGTACACTCAAAGCATTCCTACTGCACATATAAGTATGATTGTGGTTTCCAGGAAAAGGAGTTGTCCAACTTGTTTTTTGTTGTTGTTTTTTTAACTCAATTTTTCTTTATTTGGAAGAATGACTGAAGACAAATTCTGATTATACAGACTTGAGTTTTGGCATACATTTTCTTTTAAATAAACAAAGTAAATCTGTCATTGCAGAAAAATAACTCCCAATATTTGTTACAAGTGATAAAATATGATTTCTAAATAAAAGTTAGATTTAAAAAATTGTATTTACCACTGTGTACTTGAGAGTGTCCCAAACCTTAAAGATATTTCTTATAGGATTGATGGGTATATTAATGTATGTGATTTTTTAAACATTCTAAAGTGGAATACATTCACATTTGAAAAATCAACATAACCCAGTAAAGCAATATTTTTCAAATGACCAATGTATAATGTTACAAAATCAATCATAAATATAACAGATCCACTTAAAGTACACAACAGACCAATGGACTTTTCTATAACATAGTATTAAAAAGTTTATTGATATGATTTCAAACTCTATACTACAACTGATCTTTAGGGAACTACCAAATGTCAAATACTGGTGTAGCATCAGAGTAGAATACCCACAGTTATCTGGAAAAACTCCTTCCTTTTCAATTCTATGTATATACAAAGCCAGATTTCTTTCATATAGCTCAACCAAAGCATATGGCAGCAGGAGTGCACAACACGCAAGAGCATCCAGCTATCTTCTAATTGTCAGACATTCGGGAGATTTCTACAAATTTAAAATAGTACCATTCCTCTCATTAATTTTTGTTTTATAAAATTTAGTTATTTTATAACTATTATTTTATAATATTTAATGGCAGTATTATTTTAATAAATAAATAATTTGAAATGTCTTGGTTTTTATGTTTAATCTGATAAAACCAATGGATATCACCCCTATGAACAAAAGCTGTGTAGGGTCCTCACTGAATTTTGAGGATGCTAAAGGATTTTATGAACAAAATGTTTGAGAACCACAGGTCTATTGTAGAACATGTAGATTCTCTTGCATATATTTCCAGTTTACTAATTCCATGAGGCTCTTCTGATAAAAATTTTACCACTGGATATAAGAAGTGTAAAAAAAATTTCATGTTGGATTGGAAACAAAATTGCAAGTAGACAAATATAAGAACAAAATTCAAACTGCAATAATAAGTAGAGGGCTATGATTATCAGCATTGACCCCAGAAAGGAATTATAGTATTTTTGAAGACATCAATTAAAATATTATAATAATGAAAATAATTTATGCTATATATTGGCTTATAATGAGTACTTTATGCATAAATTGTCTCAATTAGCCTTCACAAGAATCTCTGAATTATATTGTTATAATAGTTATTATAGTTTCTTTTTTTATAATTATCTGTATTTTGTTGAAATGGAAAATGAAGAGTGGCCAAGTAACTCACAAAGCTAATAAGAGCTATGGCCAGCATGCAAACCTCAGTTTAGTAGCTTTGAAATTCCACAATCCATGTTTGTAAATAAAGGGGTATGCCATACCTGTAAATGTGGGTGGTGTGTAGTAACTATAGCTGGTCAGAATAACCTAGGTGATGTTGTGGTAACAAGTTTCCCCAATATCTCAGTGGCATAAAACAACAATGGTTTATTTATCTCTCATACTATATGTCTCTCCTGGGTGATAATGTATACAACTTTGTGATTGATTAGAGCTCTTTAAAGAACAGAGAGTTTAAAGAAAAGAATTCATGAACTTAAGTGCCTGTTTGTTAATGAATGTTGGTTAAGTTTTAATGCATACATTCAAAGAAGAATTTGGTAGGGTCTTATTATTATCCACCTAAAAGAATATTCATAAAGGTACCTGGCCAATTAGACAAAGGCTCACCTGCAAGAATGACTTGAATTGTTTTGGGTTTTTTTTTAAGATTTATTTTATTGTTTTTGACAGAGACAGAGAGAAGGGGGAGGTCCCAGAGCAGTCTCCATAGTTGTACATCATTAGTTTTCAACATAGTTTCATTCCACAGGTGGGCACGAGGCTGCACAGGGTGGGAACTAGGCAGGGGCCTCTGCATGGGAGGCCTCTCCAGGAGCCAGGTGGCCTCCCACAAGAGAGGCATACCCTGGGTGGGTGCCAAACCAGGGGCCTCCCACATGGGAAGCTTGCCTGGGAAGGAACTAAACTGGAGTGAGAAGCAGACCCCAGTTCAGCATATAGTGCTACATGGGCCAGGACCAGGATTTGAGCCTCAGACCCCAGGGCTGCAATTCAAATGCTCAACCCGCTGAACCATCCCTACTTCCTATTGAATTATTATTGCTTTCAATTTTCCTCAATCACGTTTAATTTCATTAGTTGTATGGTTATGTTTTATTTTGGAAATTTCCCCAAACATGGTATTATGCTGAAGTACATGAGTCATTTCAGCTCATATAGAATTAAACTCTAACGGAACTTATGGTAATATAAAAAGGAAACAAGACCAAGGGCTAAATTAGTATCTACTATGTCCTGTAGTTAACCATTTAAAAATTTGGAAAACCAAGTAATTAATTATTAATGGCTAGTCAACAGACATGTGGGTAATTTATAACATTACTATAGAAAGTGATGTTCCAGGAGCCAAACACATACTAATTTTAAGTGTAACTCTGGAACTAAATTCAACACCTACCTCCCATATCCTTGATCTTTGGGTAACAGCAATATTTGCAATGTGACCTTACCTTGCACTCTGACATAGGTTATAAAAGGATGGGGGAAGTTTTGTATGTATGAAAAGTTTTGTATATATAAATTATCTTTCATAAATCCTTGAGTAAATTTAATTTTAGTCAAGTCTAACTCATACCACATTTAACAAATGTCTTTGAATCACTCTTTCTATATCATGCTATTCAGAATTCCACAAGACAAAAAGTATTTAAATTTACATTAACAATTTTAAATAAATTCTTGAATTGCTCCTTGACTAGTTCTATGCTGATCCAAAAATAAATGATTAAAAATGTAAAGCTTCCATACATTCCCTTAAAGAGGAAAAAAATTGAAGTTCATGTGATAAGTAAATATCACTGCCATAGTGAGATATACAACCTTATTGATTGTCCTGAATATATTGCCTAACATAGCAAACATTATTAGAAGCTAGGCAAGCCTGAAGGTAAGTTATTTATTTACATGTGTTTCTGAATCTTAAGGGTCAGCAAAGAGAATCAGGGTCTTGTGATATTAACCTTTTTTGAGTACATACAAGTACGGTACCCAAGAACCATCCAATCAGATGACTTCAAAGACAGTTTTGTGTGTGCCTTGTGACATTCTCCTTTTGTATTTTTGCTTACTTTGCTAATATTCTAGATGGGAATAACTTCAAATTATTATATCACTCACACTGCTGTTATAAATTAATTAATTTATTAACATAATAAGTATAAATTGTAATACAAATATATGTACTTTGAATAGTCTGATTTATTAAAAAATTCTAAGATAATTATAGCACATGATAGACTTGCAACTTTAAAGTAGTTACATAAAAGAAAGGTTTTAAATGTGCATATATTTAACTTGACATATTTTCATACTAATAAATTGAAGAACTACATTTTAAAATACTTTGAAATTACTACTATTACAAGTACGTATAATATCATATTGTTGCTGAATATCAAGACAGGTAATAAGCATTTGATGATACTGCCCTGAAAATTAATTTTAATCTTCAATCTCATGATTGTAATTCTTTAAAAAAAAAAAAAAGCCTATCCTTCACTGTTGCAACTGTAAAGCTGAATGTCAAGTTCAGTTTGCATATTTGTGCATATTTGTTTGTAAAATGGACTTTGTTGTAAGCTTGTTTTAAAATCGCCAAATGGGTGTGTAATGAAAACACATCTGCTAAGCAAAAGAGAGAAACCAAGTTTGAGAAAGAAATTAGCAAGAAAACATTAGTTTTAAAAGTTCTTTTAGAATCAAACTGTGTTGCAAATGAAGTGGATCTCTTCCCAAACACACTATTCATAGCATCCATACTCATCAAATTACAAGCACTCCAGGCAGAGCCAGAAGTAGATCAGCCACAAGCAGCTAAGAATAAAGCAGAGGAGGGGTTGGCAGCTGGAGCTGAAGTAATACCAGTGTGATCTCTCAGTATCAAACACCAAGAAAACAAGATTTCAACCTGATCTTAAAAAAAATAATTAAAGTGACTGTGTGTCTTTCCCCAGTGGATGGAGAGAAAAATTTAAAAGAGTTTCTTTGATTGTTATTTTGATTTATGTTGTCAGCATTTTTGACGTGCTTAGGTGCCATCCCATTGGTGAAGTTTTCTCCAACACACACACACACACACACACACACACACACACGTATGTGTATATATAAGTATCTTGAGAGAAAACCTTGCTAGCGATGATTTTACAAATAAATTTTACTTATAAATTATTTATTTATAAATTGATTATGATTTATAAATAAATATATATCAAGCCCCTCAATTACAGCCTAGAAATCCTATCCCCCTTGCTTGCACCATCTAACATGTTATATATTTCTTGACTCTCTTTTTGTTATCTATCCCACCCAAACTATAAGCCACATAAGAACAGAAACTATCTCTAAGTCTCCGTAATATCTCTAAATCATATGTCTGACACAGGGCTAACATCCATAAAATTATGTTTAATAAATGAAGAAATCAATCAAATATGAGCCTCTTTTTAGCACTAAGAGAAATATTATAAACATCTGTCTAGTATCTTTTGGTATCCTTCTGTCTGGGGAAAGAGCTCCTATTGATTCCATGTTTCTACAAAACATTCACCATTCTTAGAACATTCCACAGATGATTAGAGTAGCTTTGTAGATAAGAAGTATACCATGTCTCCTCTGTACAACATTACATTCATTAGAGAAATAAATTTACTTTTTATCTTATAAATCTATATTTGGCTACTGTCATTATTTATCACACTTCACATTCTGTCTGGGAAGTCAAAGTTTTCTACATATGTTTTTAAGTGACACTCGGTGAATGCCTTTTCCAAGTAGCTTTGGTTTTTCTTTTTTTTTTTTCTTATTTGAATAAGCCAGCGTTGACGAAAGAGAGAAAGGAAGGATGGACGAGCAGATATAAATAAATTCCCTAATAACATTATTGAGCATTTCCTCATTTTTCTTTCCCATCAAATATTAACAATAATAGGACATTAGAGAATAAAATTGATCATTGAGTTCTCTTTCATCAAGCCCAAACTCTGCCAGGAGCAGAAAGCCATCTTTTCAGAATGTAAAGCCAATCAACCATGTTATCCTCACGCTCAGCACCCTGCAGTAGATTTCCATTGCTCTTTAAGTAAACGATGACACCCTCAACACTGCCTCAGTGTCCACCTGGTCTGGCCCTTGCTTATCTTCCTAGTCTCATTAATCATCACTTTCTCAGTCTATCAGCCCAGGCTAACTTGCCTGCTTTCAATTTCTAAACTCATCGTTCTCTTTCAAGTGCCAGGCCTCTGACCTTCCCTTTCTGTCTTTTTCATCCCACTTCATCACATTTATACTAATTACCCTTCAGATTCAGGTCTAAGACCATTTTCTCTGGAAACTTGCCCTTACTTTCTCAAATTCTCATTCTAGAGCAGGTCTCCATTTTTAAGCTCACATACATAATCCTTCCTTACCTCTTTTTCTTCCTTTTCTTCCTTCCTCCATTCCTTCCTTTCTTGTTTTCTTCTTTCTTTTCTTTTAGAGCACATATCTCTAATTGTAATCATACATTCTTTTCCATTCTCATTTGACTAATAGTCTAAAGATACTACAGACATTGCCTGCTCAGCATTGTTTCCCCAGCCCAAGAGCAGTGCCTGGCATATGGAAGAGGAGGTCACTGACACTACATAAATGAAAACAGATCATTTTCAAGCTGTGTGACTTGCATTGCTAATGGATATCAACCATTGTTTTAAAATATTCTCTAGTTAATACAGCAATTATTGAGATTATATTTATGTATGGCATTTCCTTGTTGTTATGTGCATAGGTAGTTAAAAAGCAGTAATGCTGAAGGAATGTCAAACATTGAGTAGTATCTATATCAGGAGCTTCTTACCTGTGCTAAGTGCATATAAGTCCATCCAATTTTCCACTCATTTCCACAGGGAGTCGAGAATGCAGTAGCATTCATAAAAGGACGTTCTTTTCGTTTTGCCTATGATCTTCAAAAACAAAAACAAAAATACAACAAAATGTTTATAGTAATGATGCAATTCATAAAAGAGAAAATATTTCCAGTGTGAAAACCAAGCACTCAGACTCTGCAGAAAGTTTCCAGGGAAATAAATATTTGGTTACTTCATAGTAAGAATACCATGTTTTGTAAAGTGAAATGTTTCCATGCCTCACAGCACAGAAGTTATGAGAGATCAGTCAGTAATCGAAGAGTAACACCATCCATTAACCAACGCAAGAAATGACACAAAGATGATAAATGAAGTGTCTCTTTAGAAATGGGAAAGAAATGAATGAAGACTTCAAACATTAAAATTGGTCTGGCTTCCCCCTGGGATTTCTGAGAGGATTTTACATTTAAGTTTTCTCACTTGGCTTCTCCAATATTTTCATGTGGATCTGAGCCCAGAAAATGCCCATTAACACTTTCACTACAAACTCAAATCAACAAAAAATTATTTGAATGTACAAAAAAAAGTGACTGGGCATAGGTCAAACTTTTTATCTTGGATCCGATATTGAATAGTTGTATGACCTGGATGAAATAACTTGATCTCTCTCTTGAGTCTTACTTACCAGAAGTACAGAATTTATTGAGAAGCATACAAATGATAGTTACTATGCCTCCTAACAGATGCTAGAGAAGTGATTGATGCACATTAATGTTTACACAGGACTGTGCACACGTGTGTGTGAGTGGTTGTAAACTCAAGGTATGTTCCAGAGTGCTGAGAAGGCTTTTTTTTTTTTTTTTTGGTGTCTCTCCCCAATCTCTTCCTAACTTGTCCAATGATGCATGGAATTCCTCAAAAGGGGCAAAGCATTTACTTCTATAAATAACATTAGAAATTAAAATACAAATCTCTGGGGAAGAGGTGACATACAGAAGTTATATACTTAGACTTAAAAAAAGGTTTCAAAGAGTTCTTTTTCTGAGAGTAAATTTTGACAGGGTTAATAAGCTGAGGGGATTAAATGCTGAGGAATGGGGAAGAATTAAAATGAGAAATCTCAGAGCACATTTCACTTGCTTCATTCGCATCTTTGTGTAGAGATGGCCCTGGGGAGCAATATGAATAGGACAGTTACACGTACTTTGAGTATTGGCAGCAATCACCTCACCTCCATCCCCGAGAGAGCATAAGCTTAGGGGGCTGTTCTGTGGGCCCAGTGCACATTGAGAAAGCTTCCACATACAAACAATGGGACCCAGCCCTTATAACTGCACCTACGAGAGCCCATCTGATTATAAAATAGCAAGTGGAATACATTGAAACATAAATGTTTAAAACATGAAGAGCAATTACAGTTCAGGGAAGTTAATGCGATAATTTTTACTGTTTTTGACCTTGCTTTTATATAATTTTTGTTTGCTTATTTATTTGGCATCCAGAAGTAAAACATATCTTTTAAAAATTTTCATAGGATATGGGGATACTCTGGGCATTTCACATAACCTTACATTTCATAATAACAACCTTTGTTAAGGAACAGTACAGATGGCATATGCAATCACTAGGAGGATGCAGAGCTCTGACAGTCACATTTAGTCTGATTTTGATAGAACAACAATCCAATAAAAATGAGTTTCCGTATTTTGAGGAGCATTCTGGCATATTCTAGATGGAACCTTAAATAAGCGTCTTGTTCTGTATCTTATATTAGTTCCCAGAATATCAACCTTCAACCTCCTTTAAACCCAGTTTTTCCTTGTTCCTATGAACTTTTATTTATGTTGCTTTTGTCATGATCAGTGAAAAAGAGTAAGAGAAAAATGAAGTTCAGGAAGCTACTGAGTCTCTATCAGTGTATGTAACGAAGGTCATGTTGACCCACATTCCAGAAGTCTGTGGAAAACACAGAGATAGGTAAAAAAGAGTCAACATTTTAGGGAGTTATTGACCTTTCAGAGACAGCCAGCAATCTGACACCAGGGAGACAGCCTATTTGGGAACCGTACACAAAAGATAGATATTCCATTTGGAAATCCGGAACCACTTAGTTCATCTCTCCAGAAGCCCTTCCCTTGAGTGGTGGTCAGCAGAGGATTCCCACTCTCAGAGGCTGTTATAATGCATGTCCTAAAGACACCAGTGGCCCTCTGACACCTTCAGGTGCTTAGAATTTCCTCCATTCATGCACCAAACAACATTCTTCTTAGCCTTATTTAACCATTCAAGAATCTTTTCATTATTTGAAATCTGAGTTGCTGTTAAGAATAACTATTCTGGGGAAGCCGGGATGGCTCAGTGGGTTAAGCGCTCACTTTGCAGCGCCGGGGACCACAGATCGAATCCCGGCCCCGGCCCATGCTGAACTGGGAGCTCTCCCAGTTCAGTTCCCTCTCTGTCTCTGTATCTCTCTCTCTCTCTCTCTCTCTCTCTCTCTCTCTCTCTGTCAAAAAAAAAAAAAGAATAACTATTCTAATTTTAGTTCTAATTATTATTATAATGGGTGTGAGAAATTATGATAAAACTAAACAGAGGGGCAGGCTGAGGAGAAAAAAGAAAGATAATTTATACTCCAATTCATGATATGTAAATCCTATTATGCCACTAAAGTGTGACTGTAACTGCTGATTCTTGGTCTGAACTTAAGTACATTCTACTGAACTCTCTTGAATGGCTCCAGGAAGCACTTTTGTAACATTAAAGAGTGAATAAAGAATAGTAAGAGACTAGGATACACTTTGTATTTTAGTCTCCCAGGTATACTAGGCATGTCAACTATCAAGAAAAGAGATTATATAAATACAGATTTACAAGAGGGCCCTCACAATCACTTAGATTTCACCTGTTTCTACATAAACAAATTGTTCTAAAAATTTTTAAGTAAATTTGTAAAATTTTATCTAAAGTATCTTCTGATAATTATATAGAAATTTTTTTTCTCAATAAATCTTTTCAGTAAAAATTAGAAAGTTCCTAATATTTAATGCAAGTTTGTTTGGCTACAATTTAAGATTATTTATTTTTGATGTATTGTTTAACTACTTTTCATTTTGCTTTTCTTTTTGTACATACAATTAAGTTCACGAACTTGCCACTGTGTGCTTACATTGGCAGCACTGTACAAAGAACTCAGTAAGGCTTCAAGACCTTGGTATATCAGTGTCACACAGTTGTGTTGAAGTTGATGTGTGGTGGTGTCTTGCTGAGTGGTGTTCATTATTGCTGTTGTGTGTTTTTACGTGCTATCATGAGAATGTCACAGCTTGAATTAGAGCACCAACCAAACATAAAATTTCTTGTTAAACTTGGCAATAGTAGAAGTGAAATCAGGGACATGTTAGTCTGAGTCTATGTGGGGAATGCCGTGAAGAAAATGGCAGTGTACACATGGATGAAATATTTTTCTGAGGAGAAAGAAAGTGTCTCTGGTGAAGAGAGATCAAGGTGGCCAATAATGAGCAGAACTGACAAAAACATTGCAAGCATTCGTCAAATTGTGCCTCAAAATCATTTGCTGATATGAGAAGCATAGCAGACCAAGTATAAACATCAATAGAGAAACAGTTTGGAAAATCTTAACTGAAAATCTTGGCATGAAAAACGTGTGTACAAATATGGTCATGAATGGGGCTCACTGATGAACAAAAGCAAAGGAGAGCAGAAGTTTCCCAAGACCTTTTGGAGAAGTAAGATGATGTTTTGGGCCATGTTATCACTGGTGATGAAATGTGAGTGTACCAATATAATAAATAAAGCATCAAAGTGCACAATGGAAGTCAGCCAATTCTCCATGAATAAAAATGCCTGTCAGTCCAAATCAAGAGTCAAAGTGATGTTGCTAACCTTTTCGATATCAGAAGAATTGTTAATTATGAATTTCTACCAACTGGACAAACAATCAACCAAGCTGACTATTTGGAAGTGCTGAAAAGGCTGCGGTGAAAATTTTAAATGAAAATGACCTGAACATTTCACCAACTCATGGCACTTACATCACAATAATGCACCAACTGTGAGGGAGTATTTAGCCAGTAAACAACCGTGTTAGAATATTCTCCCTACTCACCTGATCTGGCCCTTAATGATTTTTTCTTTACCTGGAGATAAAGGAAATCTTGAAAGGAAGACATATTGATGACATTCAGAACATCAAGGGTACTATGATGGTGGTTCTTATGGTCATCCCAGAAAGAACATTCCAATACTGCTTTGATGGGTGGACTAGGCACTGGTGTTGGTCGAGGCTTCCCAAGCAGAGTACTTCAAAGGTGACTATAGTGATTATTCAGCAATGAGGTATATAGCACTTATTCTAGGATGCGTTCACAAACTTAATTGTCAGACCTCATATGTATGAATACCTTATTATATTTCAGATAAAAATAGTGGATGACTCTTTACTGTGGTTGTGCAATTAAAATTACTTAGGACTGCATATTCATTTTTGGTGTTTAAGTTAGACTGATACATTCCATCTTTTTAAAGATGTTCTTTTAGTGTGTACCTGGGTGGTTTTAGTACCAAGGGTGGCAGTGAAGAAAATTCTTGAGGTCAAAGCTCATCTTGTGCCATGATTCCTCTGAGTCATACTTAGTTTATCCAACAATTCTGTGTCATAACTTTATTTCCTTGTTGAACGTTGTGCTTGCAATTAACCCTAGGAAATAAAAATGCTTCTTAAATTGATGTGAATAATGTACAAGGAGAGAGAAAAGAATAAAAGAAGATCCTCTATGGATTCTTGACTGCTTGCTTCTGGTATGTTTTGAGAACAGAAATTAAATCTGCATGACCAAAAAAGCCTGGAACCATGCTTTGCAAAATTGTAGACTGGGCTTATTTTCACAGCCAAGGTGGGGAAACTTTGGCCACTCATCCTGGGCAGAGAGCCACTCTGGTTGGCAACCCTGCCAACCAGACATTGCAGGGAGGTGAGGCTCTCAGGCAGCCTTGCTGTCTCCCCAGAACTCTGCACGTGAAAACTCTCATAGGATTCCTGAGAAATGTTATTCCCAATCATAGTGTACCCTACAAACAACTTGCTCACAATAATTGCTGATGCTATGTCAATCTGTTTGCTACTCTAACTCAAGTTCCAGTGAACCTAAGAAGAAAATGAAAATTACCAGTTTTTCCTAATTTCTGAGATATTCCTGTTCCTCCTTCATCGTGAAGTCATGACCTTGTATAACCTTTCAAAATGCTATCAAACCCTAATTCTTTAACAATCCCACTGTCTTTTACCTACTTCTGTAACTGGATTTTTTGGCAGTACAGGAGGTTGTGAGTAGACAACACCTGTGTAACTAAACGTATTCACATCAAGATCCAGTTTAGGTCTCATGGGACTGATACTTAAAGCAGTGGTTCCAAATGTTGTAATACTGCCGTGAAATGGAGATTTGGCAATACGTGTCTCAATTAAATGATTGTCCACCACCAAAGGATGCCATCAGGTCAATCATATTCCAGCTGGGAACAAGATTATTTAATCTGGTGTCCAAAATAATTAACTTTACTAGAAAACTGCCAGATTATTTATATTTTGGGTCTATACATATAAAATAGTAAGAAAAGAAAGTCCCATACATTGCAGATTGTAGGGAATTAAAAGTGCCATCAGATTCTTTCCATACGGTGTTCTCTGCCAATGTGTGTGCTGTCCTGTGAACACAGTAGTCTGCATGGTAACAGTGTCTCTATCTGAGGGTATGCTTAACACCTTCTCTCTCTGACAGCTTTTGCATTAAGAGGGAAATTCATAATGGAAATTGACCAGCTGGAGATCTGATTATTTTTGCTGATCAAACAAATGTTTTTGGACGTTGTTTTCCCTTCTGGAATAAGAATTTTAATTTATGCCATTGGCTTGCTCTCCCACCCACACAAAGGAAAATTAAAACAGAGTGTACATCCTAAAATAGGTTACTTCTGGACTCATTGGTAATGAATAATAGGTATCTCTAACCCCTAGACAATTAGTGTTTTTATATAATTCCCTTGACTCACTGGGGGGAAACTAAAAAGGGTAATTTCTCTGAATATCTAATCAGATTTCTTACACTTTCCCCATGGCCAAAATGGATACTTGAAAAAATGTGTGCTGTACAATTACATTGTCTCTTCACATTCCAAGGAAGGAGAAATGAAGCAGTTATCTAAGATAATGTTCAAGGTCAGAGCAGACCAATGTTTCTGGACTATCAGAATTTGTCTACAGCTATTTAGCCTTCCCTAGGATCTGGACCTTCTCTTTCATGATTGACCATGTAATTGTACAGATCCAGACCCATCTCAGAACAGTGGGCCTTCAATTCTGAGCAGTTTTCTCTACTTGGGAACAATTACCTGCCTCAGGTCTGTATCCCTGTTCATTTGTAGCACCGCTGGTAAGACGAACAATAAGTGGTCAACAGGAAAATCTCTTTTACTCATTGTGGTGCAGTAGAACATACATTATAAAATAAAAACATGTATTTATGGCATGCTGTAAAAAAATACTAATCTAAGAAGTAAAAAAACACACACACAATGAACAATAATGTCAACCACAGGCATTCATTTTTTCATCCCCTTGCTTGTAATTTTTGCTTTTTATTTTTCCCCCAAACTGGGTAATTTAGACATTTCCTACAATAGGTCATTAAAGTCCATAAATGTACATTTGGAAAATTTGCTCTAAAGCTTGAATTTGAGCAAGGCCGTTACTTAAAGAAAAAAAGCATCACTGACATCTGCTAAAGTGTTAATTTCTCTGAAAGCACAGAGGGTGTTAACACAGATTTTCTCTTGCTAAATGATGTTTTAAATTATTTTGAAAGAATGCCAAAGGGTTTTCATGCAAAGATGCTGTCAATGTATCCCTGACTTTCTTGAAATTTTGTATTTAAATCTTTAATTATAAACCTAAGGTTCTCTCTCTCTCTCTCTCTCTCTCTCTCTCTCTCTAGTATACACACACACACACACACACACACACACACACACACACACACACACACACACACACCAGTTGAACTCTTGTGCATTGACCATGTTAGACATAATAAATTCTTAAAAATTAGAGGAAATTGTTTTCTCACATGGAAATGTTTGTTTATGGACATGCTAGGGGGGTTTAAAATTTGTCTTGTTACTTAATAGGAACCAGTGAAAGCAAAAGAAGTGCAATAAGTAAAGAATATTTATTCCATCCTATGACCAGCTCCATCTACATAAAGTAGGTGGGTTACTACGTAGTATAATTTTAGATTATTAAATTTTTACTGTTCCATGATTTCTAGCATCCATATAAAGAGCTAGACCTTAAGCAAAACACCATTTCATCTATCCTTTTAGAACATCATTATTTCGCTCGCACATTTTAGCCCCGGTCCTCCAGAAAGCTGAGTCTGTAACAAAGGCTTCACTGAGGGTAGATTATTTGGGAAGTAATCCAGAAAGCAGGAATGAGGGGCAGAAGACATGAGTTATGAAAGGAATGAGAGCCAATTTAAGGGTGTGTTCCCCAAATTACATTAATAGTCCATTTTTACTCATTTGTCTTGTCGTTGTAGCCAGGGGTCTCCGAACTACGGCCCGCGGGCCGCCCCTCTCATCCGGCCCGTGGAGACCTTAATATCTGAATAAAATAATATTAAATAAATAATTAAAACCAACATCTACGTTTTGATTCTTTTTTATTTGGACCTCAAGTGTGTAGTCGGCCCCCAAACTGCTGTTTGATAGTTAATGCGGCCCGCGGGCTGAAAAGTTTGGAGACCCCTGTTGTAGCCAAATCAACTTGACAAATTCATCTAGATTTCAAGGCCTTACTGGTTCACACCTTTTAGGGGTGGCCAAACTTTCAAAGCAAAACGTCTCTTGTGCATTATTGGAGACATATTTGTGTTAGAGCAATATGCCCAGTACTGACTGGAACTCATCAAGAATGAACACTGTCTACTGTACTTAAATATACATTCCTCCCATCCTCTGCTTAGAGTGACAATATGACTCATAAGAATAATAGAACACATATGGTTTCCAGAAGGGATCAAGAAATTTTTCATAAGGGTAATGTTTTGATGTTAAAAATTGCTTTTACCTATATCTTCTTCCAATTAATTTTGGTTATTTATATTTTCCTAGAAAAGCATAGATACCTATTGATATTTTACATTGATAATTTTATGGTCATTATCAGTGCTGCTATTTTTTATTTTTCCATTTTATACATTTATTAATCTATGAATTTTCCTTTGAGTACTTGCTTGGCCAGATTCCATTATATATAGCTTCCTTACAATTGTTGATTTCTAAATATTATATATTGTTTCTACTCTGAACCAATTAATACTGTTATTTTAAAATTCCTAATAATTAGATTTTTAATATTAATCTACTTCTGCAAATTTCAAATATTAATTAAAGAAATTTGCATAAAGAATATGACCCATAAAATATCTCTTTTCAGGAACTTATTGGCATGCTAATTAATGGGCACCAGTAAAAATGTTGCTGTATTTTATAAGGTATATGTTTGAATATATTTAAATAAATCTTATATTTTAATTTGGAGCACATTCATCATTACATATATATTTTTTACTCTTATGTCAAATACTACATATTTTTAAATCTTCAATATTTTTTCAAATTATTCTTACATTTACAAGTTTTGCCTTATATAGCTCACTAAAATTTATTTAAGACATGATCTGGGAAAGCCGGGATGGCTCAGTGGGTTAAGCGCTCACTTTGTAGTGCAGGGGACCAAGGATTGAATCCTGGCCCCAGCCCGTGCGGACCCACATGCTGAACTGGGTAGTTCCCCCAGTTCAGCTCTCTCTCTGACTCTGACTCTGTCTCTGTCTCTGTCTCTCTCTGTAAAAAACAATAAAAAATAAATAAATAAACTAAATCTTTAAAAAAAAAAGAAATGATCCACATAATTTGTACAAATTAAATCTTTTGCATAAGTTGTATAGTTTAACAATATGAGAATACCTCTATACTATTTTGTACTTTTTGCTTTTAACTAATTGTTGATATTATCATTACAACCAATGCCTTCTTATAGCTTAAATGCATTATATATGTTTTGGAACTGCTTTATACTTAATCTTTTGTGCTTCTTTAAGTATGTAATTTGTATTTTGATTTGTGGTATAATCTCCCACTTACATCTATTATTATAATAAAAATATTTGCCCTTAACTTCATTCACTTGTTAAATAATTTCTAGTTTTTTAAAAATGATGCATTCTTGATGTTTTCTCTATTTTCTAATTTCTGCCATGTTAATTTTGTTTGTTTTTATATTTTCTGTTGTTTTAGACCATATGCATCCTATTTTAAATTCTATTCCTGTTAGTATTTTTATACTTAAAATTACTTAGTTTCTACATTCAGGGGCATGTAATGATTATAAAGAGAATCCATTGAAAACATGGAAAAGCATCAGAGTTTGCAAGAAGCAATTGAGGAGTTAGATTTGAAATGAAGAATAATTGTGCTACCAGCTAAACATTGATAAGAAAGGAAAGGTGAACAAGAACAGAGAAAAGTAGAACCCATGAAATGACTCCCATCCTCTTAGCCATACACCAAAAGTATATTAGTTTTCTACTGCTACCATAAATTAGTGGAAGCTGTGTAGCAATACAAGCACAGATTTATGATTTCACAGTTTCTATTGGTGAGAAGTCCAGTGGGCTCAGGTCTCTTCCTAGAGTCTTACAAAGTTAAAATCCAAGTGTTGGCGATGCTGTGTTCCTTTCTGGGGAATGGGAAACAATCTTCTTTTTGTTGTTGTTTATTCAGCCTGTTGGTAGAATTCAATTCTTTACAGTTGTAAGACAGAGGTTACGTTTTCTAGCTAGCTGTTAACTAAGGGCCTTTCTCAACTTCTAGATGCCAACTGAATTCCTTATTTCATAGAACCCTTCCTCTATCTTCAAAGTCAGTAATGGTAGGTTAAAAACTTCTCACACTGCATCTCATTGACTGCAACTGGAAAAGATTCTCCTCTTTTCACCCATTTCCCATTTAGAAAAAAAATTAAAAAGAGCAGCTCACTGCCATGTTCATTTAATTTTACATAAAGTTGTTCTTCGAGGCTGAAGCAAATCTGACTGGTTTTCAATGTAAAAAGAAAATATAAAAATTGTTTCTAGATCTATTTCTAAATAGAAATTGCTCTAATCCTAATATAACATGAAATATGTGATAATCAGTATTTAATAATTTTTTTCATATTTACAAATGCTACATTTTCTAGGATTTAACATTTTCAGTGATTGAGAATTACAATATTTTGTAAATGGAAATACCTCTACTTAAAACAGAATACTATACATAGAATGATGTGATTTGTTTCCAAAGACTAGGGATATATGAGAGTGATGCAATAATAATAATAATAAAAGCCAGATATTTCATAGCAAACTTTAGGTGTGAGGTTAGGACTATAATCCGTGAGTTATATTGGAGTAAACATTGTAGTCATGAGTGCCACTGGTGAGTATTCTTGGGGCAAATGGGAAATTTGTTAAAGGTTCATGTGATAGATAAGGTTCAAATGGCTGATCTCCCTATCTCAAGATCCAAAACCTTTGTCATGTCTGAACAGTCACTTTCCTATATAATGTAACATATCTACTGGTTGCAGAGATTACAGAGTGAACATTTTTGAGGGAGCCTTAATCAGTCTATTACAGAAGGATAGACAACATATTAGCAATCAGACCAGATAGCATTAAGAGTTCTGGTTGAACATTCATTGTATTGACCTGACAATAGGATCCTACCATCTGAAAATAAGTTGTAATAAGAAAAACCACATATAAATAAAGTGAAACATAATTAAAGGTGGGACCACATGTAGCCTGGAGAGTCTCATACTAGGGAGGAGTTTGGAAGGACTTCTTATCTTTTTGATGGAGACCAAGAATACTGTCAATGTAAGGGAAGAACATGACACCAGCAAAAAGTATAGGAGAGACCTTCTGGGCATTGCACACTTATTGCTACTACTTCTGACCTGCATTGGAGTACGATGTGAAGTAGGCTGACCAGACATACCATTTTAAACAGGACAGAAAGCAATAGTACTGTCCTGTTTCAAACAGCATATACGGTTAGCATATTGACACCTTGAATTTAGCACACTGACACTAGGCTGACCACTTGTACCATTTGAAATGGGACAATGCCATTGTTTTCTGTCCCATTTCAAATGGTACATTTGGTCAGCCTAATATTAAGTAATAAATCATGTCATCTTATATACAAGGTGTCTCATCTAGACACTATGGCACTGCCGATTAAAAGGAACCCTTATTTAGTATGAAACAATATCTGAGCAAAAGCAGATGCTCAGTCTTCTGATGCTCTGTGTAGGGGGTTCACGTGACCTGATCACTTTAAATCTTGAGTTCCACTTTTTGCCCTTGTCAGTATAGACCTTGGGTTCTACTCTCTTCTCTTAAAGTCTCCTGAAGGGTTGGGCCATTCCATGGGAAATAGTATGGTGACAACACTTTATTTTCCAATGTCTAAAGTCAATGTTAAAACATTTTATTAAGAGTTCCATATTACCATTTATATCCTTCCAGAGATGAGTTAGCATGTATTTTATTTGTATTATTCAATCTGCCTAGCTTCTGGATATTTTCTGCTACATTTAAAATCTGCACCTACTTTATGCTTAGTACATTGTTTTTATTTTATCTGCTCTTTTAAGTTTTTGAATTTATATTCAATCTTATCAATATATATATATATATATATATATATATATATATATATAATTAGTAGTTATAATGACATACCCTTTATGAAACTGTTTCTATTCTTCATTGGATAGACATGATATTATTACATCAATACATATTATATTTTATGTGCCTGAACTAAGATAACAGAACTTTTTAAAAAAACATTTATTGTCTGAATACCATTTTGCAGTGCTAACATTGAATCAGGCTCTATATAAGACTGTTTTCTTTTCCAGAATTTTGTGGGTTCATCTTTTTCTTTCCACCTAAATTTTACTCTTCCTTAGATTAAAAACTGAAATACTCAGAGTTTGCTTTCTATGTGAGTCTTCAAACTTATGTTCTTCCCATTATCTACCCATGTCTATCACTCCTCATGCTGGTGTCAATATGTATATTCCTAAGACATTTTGACCTTGCTGGTTTCTCACCTGTGGCCTTTCTAAAGCTGCCTAATACATGTTACTCTTGCTTGAATTATCGTCTCCATTTCCCCACTAATCTTACCTTTACATTTCTTCAAAACCAAATATAGATTAAATCTTATTTACTTGATGATAACTAGAAATTTGTCTCAATTTATATAATATCTATCATCTACTTCATGGACATTAGCTTCAAATATGTTTTTTCTTCCCTCATTGTTTCTATGAATCTTATTTACCATATTATATTTTAAGTTCCATTAGGTTAATGATTGTGTATTCTTCATTTATGGCTTCCCCAGCAGACAGTAAGAGTCTAAGAGTGGTTTACTATTCACTGAATAACTAATAAGTTTATTATCAACATTTTAATGTAACTTAAAATTTAAATACAAAATCTAAAAATGTAAACTTGATTTTATAATAAAACTATTAAAAAAGAAATAAAATTAAAATTAAAAGTCTCCTTAGCTTTCGGTCTCCCAAAGCAAACTCTCTTAGTGGTTCTTTATGTATACATAAAAAATATATATTTTTTAAATTTATTTACATCATACTAACTAGAATTCTATTATTCACCTATATGTAGAGAAAAATGTATAGAAATTATACACCCTATACATTGTTTACACCTCTCTCTCACTTAGCTTAATAATCTTTCTATATCAACATTTTAAAATAATATTTTATTGCTTTTTAATGTCTACATAGCATTTTATGTATAAATGTGCCAAGCACTATCTTCTTTTTATGGATATTAAGCTATTTCCAGTCCATTGTTATTACAAGCAAAGCTGCAAAGAATAAAATAGAAAATACACATTTCTAACAAAAATCTGTCTCCACGAAACCTACTGCTCTGGAATAAAGTAACATTATTTCCATGTCTATTCTTTTAAGTAAATCTCCCATCTCCAATACCAGGAATTTATATTACCTAGAGGAGAAAAACATGGGGAAAGAACATAACAGATGCCTAATTTAACACCAAATGTCCATAGTAAGTTATTAAAGTTTGATTAAGAGGTGTTAATGAAGGAAAATATACTATGCTGAGCTCAGTAGTAAGAAGGAATAAAATTAATATTTGCACAATTTTGAGATCAGAATAGTCATACTTGCAATACTATTTTTTCTTAAGAACAGGAAGGGAACCATGCAGCTATCTGGTGGGGGAATGTTGCAGGCAAAGGCATAAAGCAAATATAAAGACTTTGGGTGGAAATATGAGTGGGACGTTGAAGTACAGGGAAGCTGGAGTAGTTTAAGTAGAGTGAGAAGAGGGAGAGTGATATGAAATAGAGAGGCTGCATAAATGGCTTATAAACCATGTAAAGCACTTCACTTTTTCCTAAGTGAAATGGGAGGACATTGGAGTGTTTTAAACTGACAAGTACTTAATCTTACTTACATTTTAATAGAGTCACCTGCTGTTTTGAGAATACACTGAAAGGGGCAAGAGAGCAGAGAGATTTGTGAGGAGGCCATGCAGTAATCTAGGTAAGATTGATTGTAGCTATGGACTGTGAAATCTAAGCTACTGTGTAAAGGAAAAGAGAGGGTGCCAATGTGAGAATGGACAATAAAAAAATGATAGAATCTATAGAATGTAGACCCCAGTGGGGTCAAAGAGCTGGTAAAATAGGGTTATTAGAAGGAGTGAGTGGGAAAATTGGAACTATTGGTCTAAAGGAGAGATGATTGAAAGTGACATTATAAAGGAGATGTAGTTATTGATGAAGATCTATTAAAGATCTAGGTCTTGGTTCTGATAGCAGAAAAAGAGGGTAGATGTAGATGGGCAGGGAAGGCCATTGGAGGGTGAGGAGATTGGGAAACTGATAGGGCAGTGTAATGCAATATACATCTATTCTACATGAACACTGATACTTTGCCAAGTTATGACTAATGGAAGGAGAAAATGTGCTAGTGAACCAAGAGCTACTACTTTCAAAAATGATGAAGAGGGATTCAGAGTGCTATAGATAACTATAACAATGAGGGTTATGATGGTAGTACCTAAAGCAATCCTTATTCAGCAGTAGAACATGTAGTTTTAAAGAAATTCTTTTTATATCTCACACAGAATACTTAAGAAAGAGTGTCACGATTAGCACTATTTAGGGTCATAGTTATAAGAACTGACTCCTGGAGCCAGACAGCCTGAACTCAGATGTCAATCTGCTGTTTACTAGCTGGGTGACCTGAGGCAAAATGTCTTATTGAACCTGTAAATTGGAGATAATGAAAGTGCCTCTCTCACAAGGTTGTTGTGAGTCTTATTTGAGATAATATATGTAAAGCACATAGACCAGTGCCTGCTGCAGAGTAAGTGCACTAAGTGTTTGCCATTAACAATGTCACTGTTTTCACTTGGGGATCACAGGGCATGTCAAGGAAATAGTCACCTCATGCATTGTAAGTTTGTTAGAGAGAAAGTTGGTGGGAAGCAATTTGTCAATGCCTTTACACTGCAGTTCTATTCTCAGGTACTTATCTGTTAGCTATACTTATGAATTTATGAGATATATACAAAGATATCCTTGCTATATAATTTAGAATAGAAAAGTTTGGGGAAAACATACATCCATAGAATATGACCTATTCAACTCTTAAAAAGAATGCATTATCTTCCTCTGTGTTAACAGACAATTCTCCAGGATGCCTTCTAGAAAAAAAGAAAATATCAAGTGCAGGACAGTGCATATATTTTGCTAACTTTGATATGTACACATATATTTCTGTACATGTATACTTGTAAAGGAACACAGTATTTTTGAAAAATGACACAGGAAACCTCTGCCTCTCAAGAGAGAAACTGGAGGACTCAAGAGAGAGGTAAAAGCAGCCTTACCTTTTAAGTTTATATTCCATGGAAGCTTCTATATGTTGTATTGTGTATATATTTTTAAAATAATTTTTAGAGATGCTGGGATAGCTCAGCAGTTGAGCACTTGTCTTGCAATCAGGAGGTCCAAGGTTCAATTCCCAGCCCCGGCCCATGAAACCCCATATGCTGAACTTCAGCGCAACTGGAAACTGCCAGGATGCTCCATAGGAAAGGATTTTGCCTCCTAAGCAGGATGCCCCCAGTTCAGTTCCCATCCCACACAGTCCCACATCTGCCTGTGTGGAATTAAACCATGTCACAATTAATGTACGATTTTGGAGACTGCTCTAGGCCCTCCCCTTTCTCTCTCTCTCTCTCTCTCTCTCTCTCTCCTTCTCTCAAAATAAATAAGTAAATAAATAAAATATAATTTAAAAATAATTTTGTTTCAAAAGTCAACTTTATAATGTCAATTTCATATTAAGGGCAAATTTCTTTAGAAAATATTTTTTGACAGCTTTACTGATGCCCAAGTTTAGAGCAGGTGCTATAAGGGTCTAAGGAGACCAACATTGATTGATTAGTTCCTCTTCTCAAGGTACTGTTTGGGAAGGCAAAATTCATCTGCAAAAATCATAGCGTATATAACCAGAAATGTGAAATTGAACAGTATAGGGTTCTAAGAGAGGCTAAGAGACTGGCAACTATTTCAACCTGGGACTTTGCCATTGGAAACTAGATCTGGCTATACATTTAAGTTATTTAAAATTGCTTAGAAAAAGGATCAGTATTTTCATATATTTGCTTAGTTAAAAAAAGTAATAATAACTCT